>APFE031675367.1:0-51913 GCA_000404065.3 Pinus taeda
CACTTTGGGCAGAAAATAGCCATTACCTGATCTTCAGCTTCTTGTTTCTTTTTAGCTTTTAGAGTGTCAATTTGGTTCCCTATTGTGCTTAACAAATCTGTTTTAAATTCTTCTAACAGATTCCCTATCTCAGCCCTTGTGACACTTGCTGAAGCAGACTTTGTGACTTTGGATGACAGGGTTCTTTTTCCCATTTTAGCTTTACTTCTTGGATACTTTTCGCATAGGTCAGTGATTTCTTCAAAGGGTAAAACATAAATGTCACCTTTACCCATCAAGTTAAGGTCATCCATGTATTCCTCTCGGATGCCTTTCAAGAATATTGTGCGGATCAGATCAAGAGGCATAGTTCAGTGTTTGGATTTTTGTAAGTTGTAGACAAACCGTTCTAAGTATTCCTCTAAGGTTTCATCCTCTTGTTGGCACATTCTAAAGATGTCATCTTTAGAGTCTTTGGATCTGTAGTAGGGTTGATATTTACTTATAAATATTCTTCTCATGCCATCCCAATCAGTTATAGTATGCTCACCAAGCCTCATGAACCATCTTAAGGCTGATGCCTTTAATGTCGCTGGAAAACATCTAAGCCTATGGGAATCATCAGTATAGCCATATGTTCGACATACAATGTCAAACTCGAACAAGAATGAGTCCGGATCTTCTGAAGCCATACCATAAAATTTAGGTAGCACTGATGGGGGTATGTTCTTCATTTTGATCTCATCATATTCTTGTGGTTCATGTATAGGAAAAGGAAAAGTTGACTCTTCTTCGTCTCTATGTCCTTGATGTGGTACTGATCCATCTCCTTCCTCAGCCATTTTAATAGGTTTCTCTGTGTCAGAGTCACTTGTTTCGAAGAGGATATTAAGGAAATATTGTTCGGTCACTGTGCCACTTTCTCCTTGTTTGGAAGACCTAGGAAAGTCCCTCTTCTGCGATTTATGTGTAAATAAATTTTGTCTTTCGATGAGAGTAAGTCTCTGTCCTAATTTTTGTTTATCCTCTAATGCTTGTATGATGTTCTCCTCAGCTGGTGTTGAATTCTTTAAAGAGTCCGCTCCTGATGATGATGGGTTAGTTTTTGAATGGCGGGGGGTTTTTATGAATCTAACCTGACTGTCTCTAAACCTAGGCATAAATGAACATGATTTCTAACTGTGTTTTTGTTTATTTTTGTTTATTGAATTTTTTATTTTTCTTTCAAATCCTTTAAGTACACCTCCCCGGCAACGGCGCCAAAATGTAGTGTCCTATCTAGGGTGCTAGACTGGGCTATACTTATTATCGACCAGGGTGCATAGACTTAGAGGCGTGCACCTAAAGTATATAGACATAAAGGATCGTTATCTAAGTCTAATCTACCTAGTTACAATGCTGTCATGCAATTCATTATCAAACTAAATCACCCTATGTATCACTATCAACCAAGATTCAATTCATTTAACAAATCAAAACGCTGTGTATCACTGCAATTAAAGATTTTAGTCCCCTTACAGAGACATCATACATAAAACCTCTGTTCAGTGACTACTCAACATTCATTAACATTCATTAACAGTCATGCAAGATGAAATTGTAAGCATAGAGTTCATGACACTGCTCTACAAGATAACAAGGGATCGAATCCCTTACAGGATATGATTCACGATCCCAGTGATGATCTTATTCAAGCGCATTCATAAACATATAAGCATATCATAAGCGCATTCATAAACATATAAGCATATCATAAATCGATTTGAATCACTGCGCATTAATACCCTAACTATAAATGAAATAAAACAACAGTATACCATGTTACGCAGGGCCCGTCCGCGTTCCAGGTATACTGGGCTTGTTATCCAACGATTACCAAATCAACACAACGCAATCGTGACTGTAATGTAAGTCTTTGGTATTAAAATTGAAACTCTGTTCTTGAAACAACGATAATGATAACCATAACCCACAATACAACCGGTTCAAAACTATATTTACATATGGTTTTACATCCCTTGAAAACGAATGTACATTCATGAGCGGCTGTTACCGCTTTTACCACAACACGATTTTTGAAAATGTTTCTATCCTAACTGATTTAAAAAAGGAAACAAAACTTAAATCGATTTGGACTGTGTGCTGTTGCTGCCTTTGTTGCCAACATGCCATAGTTGACCTTCGTTGACCACGCATGTAGGAGAGTTGATTCCACTGCGGGATAGGTGTTCGTCCATGCTTGGACATTCCGCTTTTCATCCCTACCCTTCGCTCTAGCCTGGCTGTCATGCCACATGTCAAACAATAAACCAATTATAGGATGTTGGAACTTCCTGTAGTCATTTTGCCAAAAATTCCTAATTCATTAACATAAAATCCTTAAATCAATTTCGATGCAATTTAATAACTATAAGACTATTAATTAATCAATGTCCAAGGGATCTGAGAGATAAATGATGAAAAGAGGTAGGCAAATGTCATGTTTTGGGAGGGAAAAAGGGGTCATGGAATGGTACCAACAATCCCCGAGAGAAAATATGTCAAGCATGTGTCATATAAGTTGTAAAAAAATGATGAGGTCCTTAGTCTTGTGCATTTTCCACCTACAAAACATCTATGAATAGTCTATGGTTGAATTCATAATGTTAATTTCCAATCTGCTCAAATATCTTCCAAGTGCCCCATGCTTGTTGTGCGCACTCCTCAGATAGTTCATTAGAAATTCCATTTCTCTCGTTATAGATATAAACACAAAAGATATGATCAAAGTTTCTTTTTATTAGTAGAACCACCTCTAGAATGGGACTTAGTGTGTGCATGTGAAACTTAAATTATTCATTAAACGAGTTTATAACTATATGAAAATCACCAAAGATCTGTAAATTTCCACACCCCTTTTTAATAGTAAAAAGAAGAAAAATATTGAGGCTTGAGAGTTTTATGTAATTGTTTGAACCACGAACCAAACCACTTTGATGCTTAAAAGAGTGAGTTTTAGATAAATATATTAAGGCTCCTACCACAAAGTCACTACCTAGATTGGGATGCACCATCAAAATATGCCGAGGGGTGCAACTTGTCCACTTGTTCAACTATTATAATTCAGGGCCTATGGCTAGAATTATCATTGGGAATAAGCTCATAAATTACCACAGCTTGGGCTACCATTTTGTGATGGATTGTTTCTTTCTCCTAGAATATGAATTTATTGCAATCTAGCCAAATACCCTAACTAATAATGGGAGGGAGTTTTCATGAGATTTTTAATATTTGTTGAGCCTGACCAGATTTTCCATGAGTTCTTGTAGGAAATGCATTTCCACAAAGGACACATAGATAATAAATTTCAAATTGAGTTCCAAATGATGCTTGCATAAGGACAAAAAAGGTATCAAATTGATAAATTGATTCCTCAACTACTTTACTGGGGTGGCACCAATTAAGATTAGCGAAGCTTCTCTTTTTTTAAGTTTTCACCATTGGGAAGCTTGTTTTCTAAAATACACCACTAGAACAACCAAGAATTTACATGGAATTTAAGCTTACACAACAGCTTCCACCGCAAGGCATGATGACTTGGTTCTTTATCAACCATGATGAACAAGTATCTAGTTCTAGCAGTGCATTGTTTCTTTGGACAAAAGACCTATTATAAACTTTCCACCTTATCCTAAAAATTGACATGTGAAATATTGAGTGAAGTAGTATAATTCTGCCATTTCTCAACCAAACCTTCTAGAAAGTTTAAGTGATGCGCACTCATCCATCCCTGAGCCCCTATAGACGTGTTAATCGGGTCTAACACCTAATTTAGGGTGAAACACATACACACACACACAAACACATATATATGAGGATTAATGTCAATATTTCTTAAGAGTGGCATTGAATACCTTAAACATTATAGATTCTCTTCCCTAGAATAATATACTCGTAAGAAAACCTACTCTTTATAGACAAGACATACAAAAAGATAAGTCATGAGCCTTATTTGATGGGATTGCACAAATTTTCCCTTCGATGGGAGGTGCTACTAGAAGACTATATATCTATGACACTGTAGAAATGCCTTGTAGATTCAAACTGCAGATTGTAGTATGCTAAAAAAATTGACTTGAATATACTTTACTCATCAGCAGAAACAATAAACAATCGATGAAATCATGAAGCATATAAGAGAAAGAATTCAATCACACATAACACAATGATTTTCTAGGGAAAGCCATAACTAAAAACCCCTGCTATTTGTATATTACATTAATAAAAAAAGTATGAGAAGATTACAATGGTTTTCTCAAGCCTAAGAAATATCTACACTATCTCTATCTATCTCACTTCTTCCCGGACAAACTTAAGCCAATACTTAGACAAATTCTTGCTTTCCCAAGTCCATATTTCCTTGCATTGTTCCCTTAGGAATTAGACCCTATTTAATTTGAAAATTCCACAATTATGAATTGTGAAATCCTCATAGGTCTTCATCTAATTGCATGAACCATCAGTTTAATTTAGATGATTTTACAAATGATAGTGTGTTGTCCCTGAACTCTGATCTCAATTGGGTCTTTTTATGATCTGACATGCATGAGTTAATTATGAGTTATTCTTCATTTTACTGGTTGATCACTGCAAGCAACACCCCACCACTGCAGGTTGTACCCCACTACTGAGGTTACACCCCATTGTTTGATAAATAGCACTACATTGTACATCAGGAAGCACCACATCCGACTGCAGGTTACGCCCCACTACTAGACCTCCCACTAATTCCTCCATTAGTTGGAACTAGTTTAAATGACTTTGATTGAGTTATACTGAATTAAATAATTACAACTCAAGATAAACTCAACTAGTGCTCCTAATTGTAGGAGACACTCTACATGATTCTAGTTAGACCTTCAAGTTGAATTAACTAAGATAACTAAGTCAAATTAAGTTAGTTAATGTAGGTTTTAACCCCTTACAGAAATTACCTGCATACAAATTCTAAATCACAGGAAAAATAAAAATGTGAGAGCATAACACATAAAACACATATACATAGAGATTTCCCACTAGATCTCAAAATCGAGACTACCAGCTTGATTTTTCATTATGTTCCTTTCAATGTTACAATACATATTTATACATGCCGAAGCATCCAATACCATGGACCGAAAACCATCGCATCCAAAACTATGGACCGAAAAACCATAGGTAGGTTCGCCCAACCTAATATAGGGTCTAATTTTTTTTTTTTTCGGGGCGTTGCCCCGAACCCCGTAGAGGAGGGCTCCGCCCCCCTCTAACCCCCCGGTTCACTACGTAGGTTAGTCTTGGAAAGAATATAACACAACCCAACACAAAAGTGCCAAATAATAACTCAAACATTCAAGCTTTCGTATATAAATAACTGAGCATAAAATATTACTTGGACACATAAGCAGAAATCATTAAGAGATAAAAGTACCATTGATAACAAGTTCTACTCATGAGCTTCAACAATATAGATTTAGCTCTTCCTAATTCAACATCTACTAAGAGTACAAAAGTGCATTTCAGTAGCAAATATTAAACACAGATATCAATTAATCTTGTTCCATTCATTCATCAAAACCTCCTCTAAGGGTGCAGAAGTGCATGTTTTGAGCAAATTGTTTTGACAAATTTCAGGACCCTTCTCTAAATGCATGAGAGGGCTTAAAATACCACTTCCTAAATACTAAAAATAGTTTATTACAAAAATATAGGAGGGGTTTTAAATGACCGTCCTCATCTAAGGCAAAAATAAATCAAAACTAAAACTAAAACTGAATCTAGAATTAACTATCTATGTATCTGTTCTCTGTGGTCGCAAGCATTTAGCATCGGCTTGAGCGTTGGTTGGTCAACCTCCGATTTTAGTTTCCTTGTGAAAACAAAATCAGTAAGTGTTGGCACCATCTTCTCGGTAGAGTTCATAAGGCATTTGAGATTCATGCATTGACTGTGCGGTTTAACCAAGTACTACCAGTAAGTTTCCCAATTTAACTTGGTTAACTTCTTGATGGAGTCTGCCCTTTCCTTACCTTTCTGTCTCCATATTATTTGTAGTTGTTGTGCCTTTGGGAGAAATCTCGGTGCAATCTCTGAAATGAGGTTTGCTCTGTGTAGGTTTTCATTGACACAGTTAATGACGTTGTTTTCCACTGTAGTTGCTTCTTCCGCTGCCACGTGTCAGGCACTGAATGGAATCACTAGGTTTCAGCGAAATCCGCTTACCGCCCAAAGCTGAACCTGATAAATACCATCGGTTTTGGGGAATGGGTCCCGTCTTTAGCCTTTAGCGCTTTTCCCCGTGATTTTCTGGTTTACATGTGACCAAACGCTTAGGGGCTTTCCTTCTCGAGGGGTTTTTCCTAGCGATGCATGATTAGCACTAAACTGCGCTAATTGCGCATCAGAAACTGCTTCCTTTTTCTGATCTGGACTTCCCAGATGCTATTTTCACCTCTTGCACGGTCTTTATGGGCCTTGGTTAGCGCGCTTGCCTTTTTTCAATGGTTCTTCCCTTACCGACCAGTTCTTGGTGCACTCTACCAAATCTTCATTTTCCTTGGAAGACTTTTCTACGAACTGCTTGTTGTAGGTTGCCTGCGGTTTTGGTAGATGATACATAAGCCTTAAATCTTGTGTAGTGAATGACCCAATGATGTCTTGGCCTTGAGTCTTGAATTTTCTATCTATTATATTGGCAGCGTCCAGTATCCACTTGACCATGACTATGTATGGAAGAATCTTCGATCTTGCCGCTATTCGGTGTAAGAATGAACATGCAAGTTCAGTGATTGATGCCTCAAACAACCCGCGTGAGTCTTTTGTTGCTTTAACCTCCATAACTCTCAGATTTTCTTCTTTGAGCAAACTGTACATTCCTTCCCAAGTAGTTATGCCAGCATCTTTGTTACAACTAGTGTCTGTGTATAAGGGCATCACCTCTTTGTCCTCTGCAACCAGAGTTTTTCCCTTCTTTACCATTACATTTTGCGCATTGCTACGTATATTACTTTACTTGCTGATCCTGTAAATTTACAAGTAAGGAAAGAATAATGATAAGAGATAAAGTGATAGGAAAGCTCTTTAATTCTGAAACCATATCCAATATACCACCCTACGTGAAATAACCTTTCGATCAGATTTAAATCTTATCTCATAAATGACCATCAACTAACCATTAAATTGACATTAATGCCCATAACTTGGTATCAAATTACAAAGAAAACTTTACTGAACGATGAGCCCTACAGATCTGCGATAAAGCAATTTTGTGATTTGCTTCACAATATCGCAGCTCGCAATATCGCTAATCCGTTTTTTCAACAATCATTTATCACCTTATGCGTCTGCGAGATGTGATTTGCAAGATTCCTTATCGCATATCGCTAGATTGGGATATTTTATCTTAGGTGATATTTGTGGCATATGAAATCTGCGATGCATGATGGGTCTTTAAGACGCACAATCTCGCATCGCGTTTTCTTAATTTCAAAAGTTTGTTTATATGATGTCCTCCATTATCCTTTGCGATGCAATGTTTTATTATTAAGAGAATGATTTTACTTGGAACTTATCATAAAATTTAAGTTTTTGGGTTTAGCGGGTGTTTTCCTAAGTTTATGATAGCGTGTTTTATTCAAAGGGAAACATAAGTGCTAGTTTTTTATTTTTAGAAGGGTCCCCATTTATTTAGCTTTATTACTAAAACTAAATAAAGGGGGGGTTGTTGCTGGCCACAACAGAACCCCAACACAAATCTCTGATAGAAATTAGTAAGGCCCAAGAAGATGCGAAGCTCTATTAGAGTTGTTCGGGTTGGCCAATACTGAATGAATTGGATCATAACTGGATCCACATGTATGTCATGCTCATCAATTATGTAGCCCAGATATTGGACTTGAAGCATGGATAATTTCTCCAAGTTTACACATAGCTTGTGTTATTGTAGGATGTTAAGGACATGCCAAATGTTGCACATGCTTTGCCTAACTATTGCTAAAGATGAGGATATCATACAAATAAACAACCATGAATGAGTAGGTGAAAGGATGTAAGATGTCATCCATTAGCCTCATAAAATTTGCGGGGAAATTTATCAACCTGAAGGGCATGACCAACCACTCAAAGAAACACTCCTTGGACTTGAAGGAAGTCTTCCATATATCCATGGGGTTTATTGGAACTTGGTGATAGCTAGACTTCAAATCAATCTTGCTAAGTTACTTATCCCCTTTGAGTTGGTAAAGAAGGTCATCAATATGTGGGATCAGGTATTTATTCTTAAATGTGACTTTTTTAGTGCACAATAATCAATGCAGAGTCTCCATGTTCCATATTTCTTCTGCATGAGTATAATTGCGCTCTCGCAAGGTGAGAAACTTGGTCAAATGTGCCCTTTTTGTAGCAACTCCTTCAAAAATTCAGATCGATGGTATTAGATAAGTCTACTCTTTCTCTATTTTTCTATGCATGTCCCCAATGAGGTCGAGGTATAAATAGTTAGGAATCAAACTGCTTGAACCCTTACAAGGTCGTCCTCTCTAATCCCAATGACCTCCCATGGAAAAAGAAAAGAAAGATGAGGGGGTAGGAGATCCTATCAATTTGTAACTCGTAGAAGCCCTCAAGAGACAAAAGAATGAAATTAAATACATAATTAAAACAAAAATATTGAAATAAAAAGAAATTGAAATTCAATTAATAAATAGCAAATGTTGAAAATTGTTTACATGCATAATGCAAGGTAGTTTGAGCAATGTTAGCTTATCTCTGAGAAGAAATGTGATGGCTACATGAATTTTAAACTATGTTACAATGAATCTCTAAGGCCATTTTATCATGAATAAAAAATGAGAATCTAGAGACATCTGAAAACCTAACTGTTTCCACGAAAACTAGTGTCTTTTTTATCGACTAGCCCTCTAGGATTGGCAGCTATCCTAGAAACAAACAATCAAAGCAATTTGGGATTTCTTCTATGTATGACAGGTAAGAGAGAGCCAAAGGAACCAACATGGATCTTTCGCTTGAATCCTTGCATGATTTATCTTTCCCTTGACAGAACTTGCAACTTCTCTCCTACTTATCCCGCTTAGAGAATACCTGTGGAAACAAAGTAACAAAACACCATCAAAGCATCTAGATCTATTATATCATAAGCATTATAGGATCAGAAATGTAATGAGCATACAATGGCATTCATAAACAATAACATTCACAAATTTCACAGTTATATGGAAGAAAACTCAAAGAACTTTATTAAATATGAAGGGAGAATTACAACCCAACTATCTAATCCAGCATCATCCTCCCAACATCAAATCCCTCTTCACCTCATGAAAAGAAAGATCACACCAACAATACAATGCTCTTTCTTAACCACAAACTATCAATACTTCCTTGCAAATTACAAAATTCCAGCCTCCATATCTCTTAGATGAGGGATCCATTTATAGATGTGTTCAAGGGTGTGAGTCATCTCTTGGTTTTTGATTAGTGTCATTCCACTTGTTGTTTTTGGTTCCACTTGGAGATTTCTTGGGCGAATTCAAAGAGGCAAGTGTCATAGGGGAAGTTTCTAGAACACTCCATGAGCATTCACTTAGTAAACTACCTCGGACATTTGTCCATCCTCTCTCATCGCACCCTATAGAAGGCCTCCTCAGTATGCATTGCACCTGGCTAGTGTAGGAGTCAGTATGCATCACACCCTGACAATGGAGCAGTTAGTATGGTCCTATTTTAGCCATTTCTAAATTGTTTTTCAGGTGGAACTTTTGGGGAATGGCGTAATCAGTTGACCATGATCCTTTAGGGTATGAAACAACACTTTTAGGGGTTAAAGAGCCCTTAGTTTATTGGCATATAATATTGTGGTTACAGTGCCCAAATATGTCTATAACAGTTGCCCACTAATGCATGAAGTTGTAAATCTTTGATGTCGGGTGAAATGCTTTATCATTAGGATCTGGGGTTTTCGAAACTGGAAGGTGACCTATATAAGATACAATACAATACATCATCATGATATAATTTTCATGATCTAGTTGAGGCAGGCATTCCCATGCTCAACTTTATAAACTCATTTCATGTACATCGAAAAGATAGTCGTCTGCATATGCAGACTAGTGATTCCTCAAATGTAGAGTCATCATCCCTGGTTCGGATGACCATCTGTGCAGCTTCTGTGTACATTTGATGTCTTTATATCCCTGAATATATCGCAGCCTTGATGGATCAAACTAGATCCAAGGTCTTCAATCTTGTTCAATCCTCGCTCTAAGTACAAGTCGATCCATGTGAAGAGATGTTCTGAACTTGAACATGGAAAGACATCGCCTCATTACTAGCCAATAATGTGAGTTGTTAATAGACACAAGAGGAATCATCGATAATGATAATGACCCTCAAGGTACTACAGCACAATCCACCTGGTGTGAATATATGATCCAATGTCAAACACCACGCAAAATCTTTCGGTCGAAGGCCATTGATGTCAACTTGTCGCCGGAAGTGAGAAACTTACCATTGAGGCATGAAAGCTTCAAAGTACTGAAAGGGTTGTTTCTAAGTCAACTTCTTGGATACTAAGCTGATGTGGACAAGAAGTGACCTGTCGTAGGAGGGCCTTAATGTATCCCACATCTACGACATGAAACGAAGCAAATGATTTTCTGGAGGTGAAAACGATCTGATGACACAAGGTTTAGGAATGGCGGTCATGAAAAATGGAGGGTGGAGGTATTACAGTGGATGACACATTAACTGGATGGTGGTTTCTCAACTGAATGACTTCTCTTGAACATATTGGCGACACTGAGATGGATTAGCAGCTATCTTAGAAACAAACAATCAAAGCAATTTGGGATTTCTTCTATGTATGATATATAAGAGAGAGGCAAAGGAACCAACTTGGATCTTCCGCTTGACTTCTTGCTTTATTTCTCTTTCCCTTGATATAACTTGCAACTTCTCTCCTACTTATCCTGCTTAGAGAATACCTATGTAAACAAAATAACAAAACACCATCAAAGCATCTAGATCTATTATATCATAAGCATTACAAGATCAGAAATGTAATGAACATACAATGGCATTCATAAACAATAGCATTCAAAAATTGCACAGTTATATGGAAGAAAACTCAAAGAACTTTATTAAATATGAAGGGAGAATTACAACCCAGTTGTCTTATCCAACATCATCCTCCTAGCATCAAAGCCCTCTTCACCTCATGAAAAGCAAGATCACACCAACAATACAATGCTCTTTCTTAACCACAAACTATCAACACTTCCTTGCAAATTACAAAATTCCAGCCTCTAGATCTCTCAGATGAGGGATCCATTTATAGATGTGTGCAAGGGTGTGAGTCATCTCTGGGTTTTTAATTAGTGTCATTCTACTTGTTGTTTTTGGTTCCACTTAGAGATTTCTTGGATCTCTTACTCATCCCTAGGCAAATTCAGAGAGGCAAGTGTCATAGGGGAAGTTTCTAGAAGATTCCATGAGCATCCACCTAGCAAACTGCCTTGGAAATTTGTCCATCCTTGCTCATCGCACCCTATAGAAGGCCTCCTCAGTGTGCATCATACCTAGCTAGTGTAGGAGTCAATATGCATCGCACCTTGACATTCGAGCAGTCAATATGGTCCTATTTTGGCCAGTTTTGAATGGTTTTTCAAGTGGAACTTTTGGGGATGACGTAATCAATTGACCATGATCCTTTAGGGAATGAAACAAAACTTTTAGGGGTTAAAGAGCCCTTGGTTTATCGACATATAAGATTGGGGTTGCACAGTTATATGGAAGAAAACTCAAAGAACTTTATTAAATATGAAGGGAGAATTACAACCCAGCTGTTTGATCCAACGTCATCCTCCCAGCATCAAATCTCTCTTCACCTCCTAAAAAGCAAGATCACACCAACAATACAATGCTCTTTCTTAACCACAAACTATCAATACTTCCTTGCCAATTACAAAATTCCAGCCTCTAGATCTCTCAGATGAGGGATCCATTTATAGATGTGTGCAAGGGTGTGAGTCATCTCTAGGTTTTTGATTAGTGCCATTCCACTTCTTGTTTTTGGTTCCACTTGGAGATTTCTTGGATATCTTACTCATCCCTGGGTGAATTCAGAGAGGCAAGTGTCATAGGGGAAGTTTCTAGAAGATTCCATGAGCATCCATTTAGCAAACTTCCCCAGGCATTTGTCCATCCTCACTCTTCGCACCCTACAGAAGGCCTCCTTAGTATGCATTGCACCTGGCTAGTGTAGGAGTCAGTATGCATCACACCTTTATAGTGGAGCAGTCAGTATGGTCCTGTTTTGGCCAGTTCTAAATGGTTTTTCAGGTGGAACTTTTGGGGAATGATGTAATCAGTTGACCATGATCCTTTACGGCATGGAACAACACTTTTAGGGGTTAAAGAGCCCTTAGTGTTATTGTTTAATGTTATTGTTTATGGTTTTTGAAATTGAAAGGTGACCTGTATAAGATACAATACAATACATCATCATAATATAATTTTCATGATCTAGTTGAGGCGGGCATTCCCATGCTCAACTTTATAAATTCATTTCATGTACATAGAAAAGATAGTCGTCTGCATATGCAGCCTAGTGATTCCTCAAATGTAGAGTCATCATCCCTGGTTTAGATGACCATATGTGCAGCTTCTGTGTACATTTGATGTATTTATATCCCTGAATATATTGCAACCTGGATGGATGAAACTAGATCCGGGGTCTTCAATCTCATTCAATCCTCACTCTAAGTACAAGTCGATCCATGTGAAGAGATGTTTTGAAGTCGAACATGGAAAGACATTTCCTAATTACCAGCCAATAATGTGAGTTGTTAACAGACGCGAGAGGAATCACCGATAATGATAATGACCCTCAAGGTACTACAGTACAATCCACGTGGTGTGAATATAATATCCGATGTTGAACACCACGCAAAATCTTTCAGTCGAATGCCATTGATGTCAACCTGTCACCGGAAGTGAGAAACTTGCCATTGAGGCATGCAAGCTTCAAAGTACTGAAAGGGGTGTTTCTAAGTCAATTTCTTGGATAATGAGCTGATGTCAACAAGAAGTGACCCATCATAGGAGGGCCTTAATGTATCCCACATCTATGACATGAAACAAAGCAAACGATTTTCTGGAGGTGAAAACGATCTGACGACACAAGGTTAGAGAATGGCGGTCATGAAAAATGGAGGGTGAAGGTATTGTAGTGGATGAGGCATTAACTGGAGGGTGGTTTCTCAACTAAATGACTTCTCTTCAACATATCGACGACATTGAGATGGATTGGTAGCGTTAACCCCAACAGATGGATGGGGCGGAATACCAATGGTGAAATGACCGGTGAATGGAATAACCCAACCCGACTCAATCAAGGTGACGGAGTGAAAGTGTCATGTTCAAGAGCGACCTGCTACCATAAAATTCTTCAAGTTTTCTTCCCTTTCTTCCCCAGTCATTGCTGACCAGTACCTCCTTATTTTTTTCAAGCTTGATGAGGATAACATATGCTTGTTCTATAATCTGCCCTTTGGGCAAACCTGTCGCTACATTTTAGCGAGTCTAGCGACAGTGAAACTCGTTCTTACCTAGGCGGACAAGTTTGTTGCTATTGTTTTAACGAGTTTAATGACAAATACAACTTAGTCCTTTTGATTTTTAGAGATTTTGAAAAGGGACGAAAAGGAAACTCTAGTAGTTCTTTTTCATAGCATAATCCCTTAAGTCCGAAAAAGGATAAAATAATACAAAAGGGATGACTTTTCAATCACTTTAGTGAGCCGAAAAGACAAGCACTTGCACTTTTTCGTGAGATAATCCCTTAGGTCCAAAAAATATTAAAATATACAAGAGGGATGGCATTTCAATTACTTTAGCGAGCTGGAAAGGCCAACAACTCAACAATATTTTCATATTTAACGAGTCTAAAAGGAGTTTAAAGAAGACTCTTTTTTGAGGAACGAGTGGCGTTTAGGGTAGCAACTGGTTCCAGGTGTTATAGACATATTTGGGCATTGCAACACCAATCACATATGTCCATAAACCAAGGGCTTCTAAGTCCCTAAAAGTGTTATTTCATACCCTAAAGGAGCAAGGTCAACTGATTACGTCATCTTCCAGAAGTTCTCCCTAAAAAACTGCTCAGAACTGGTCAAAACAGGACCATATAGACTGCTCAATGCTAAGGGTGCGATGCATCTCACCTGCCACATGAAAAAAGTGTGATGCATACTGGAAATCCCTTCTGTAGGGTGCGATGAGTGAGAGCAGACAAATGGCAGAGGTAGTTGGCTAGGTGGAAACCTAGAGAATCTTCTAGAAACTACCCATTTGACACTTGCCTCTCTGAATTCACCCAAGGATGAGTAAGAGATCATGAAATCTCCAAGTGGAACCAAGAACTATTAGAAAGATGAAACTAATCAGAATCCCAGAAGCTGACTCACCCAATTGCAAACATCTGTATATGGATCCCTCATTCTAGAGATCCAGGGGCTGGAATTTTGTATTTTGTAAGAAAGTGTTGTTGGTTTCTCTGTGCAACATAGTATTGTTGGGTGATCTAAGTTTTTCATGAGGTGAACAGGGCTTTCATGCTGGGAGGATGGCACTGGGTCAGACAAATGGGTTGTAATCCTCTCTTCTACTACTATCAATAAAGCTATTTGAGTTTTCCTCCATATTCTTGTATATCTCTGAAATCTTGCATTTGTTTATACATGTGTATGGTTAATGTACATCTGATCCTATATTTTTTATGGTTATAGATCTCTATGCTTTGATGGTATTATGTTGCTTTGACTCTACAGGTGTTCTTTGAAGCAGGACAAGTGAGGAAATACTAGTGAAGCTCTGTCAAAAGAGGGAGGAAACAAGCAAGGATCCAAGCAAGAGATTGAGGTTGGTACTCTCTGCTTCTCTCTCATCTATCTCTCATAAAGGAAAACACAAGTAACTTTAGTTTGTTTGTTTCTAAGATAGCTACCCATCTTAGTGGAACTAGTAGCTTTAAATAGACACTAGTTTTCCCGATAACAAAATGGTGACTCCACTAGGGAATGAATAGATTGTTTGCTTGTTTCTAGTTTGTTTGCTTATAAACTATAGACAGAGCCTGAAGTTAGGCCAGCTACCCTTCGAACTGGTTTTGCTATGCAACTGCAAAGTAGATAAACACTACTTCAGTCAATCTTCAGGTTAGTTTATGAATTAAACATCAGACTTGCAAACATCCTATGTGCCTTGGTGGTAGGTCAAGTAACCTCATTAGATGAGCCCCTATGCTTTGTATTTACAGACTATCATTAGCTCAGCCTAAACCCCTGAACTAAAATGCAAACTGTGACAAAAAACCAAGCCCAGTCTCATCCCTGGACCATCGCACTGTCTCCCTTTGACAGTCTGGATGCATCACACCTCCCATGTGTTGTAGGTGAGAAGCATCTCTGCTTCCCTGTGTTACAGGTGCGATGATCAAATAAGACTGTTTCTGCCTCTAGATTTTGATTTTTTCTTCATTGTCTTCAGCTTTATTCAATAGTTTTGTTGTTTGTGATCAGTATATCACCATTTAAACTCCCTTCCTTTTCATTATTCAGCCTCCATTGTATTAAGGATTGTGAATGTTTTTATGTATTTTTCATCATTTATAGTTCTCCTTGGAAAACAGTAGCTTAATCGAACTGTCATCTTTCGATTTGAAAGTGTCACAAGTGTCATTTTCAGTCAAGGAAAAGAATCCTCCTCTTTTTGATAGTCAATTACACTTTTGCTCTTGTATTTGATTTTAATTAATAGTATTTTAAGTGTCGAAAGCAATTTTTGAATTCAAAATCACAAAGTGTCACCTTCGTCTTCCTTTCATTTTTCAAAAATAAAATTGTTAATACTGTCACTTTGAAAGAAGAATAATTCAGATCTGTACTTATCATTATTTTTGTCATTCACACATTAAGAAAGCGAAAAACAAATACATGCATGTGCATTTGCATTTAGACTTATTTTTGATATTGTTTTAGGACAGTGCATCTTAGTCTATGTTCTCTGCTCTAGGTTGAAAGGATTTTACTTCTCTTTCCTTAGTAGCTAGGATTTTCATTGCAAAAAGAAAGTAAACGTTTGTTTATCATCTTAGATTTCATATTTAAGAATTTTATATCTACATCATGCGGTGAACCTTAAAGGAAAACTTCTTAAGAAATATCAACTGTAAAATAAATTTCAATGAACATAAAAACACTTTGGAACCTAACACACAACATTTAGAAGTCTAGGCTAGAGTGATATTCTGGCATCGTAAATCCTGGTAACTATTGCTTTCATTGTAGGTTGGGTGATTCCTCCTCTTTGAGATGACAAGTGCTAGTATGGGCTTGTGCTCCCACATACCATCGAGTATATATTGGGAGACCATAATAGGCTATATCCTTTATCCTTAGGAAGTCGTGGCTGCTGCCCTATCGATCATAATGCACTGAACAGAACATTCGGGAAGATTGACTGCCGTACCATAAAAAGTATTCTGCAGTTTTGTGATTGGTTTGGTAATCCCTCTATCTAGATTTCCAAAGTAGTCTCTTTCATTCCTTTTCAGACTCCTTAACAGAAAAGGTCCATCTGAGCACTTGTAACTTCAGGCTCATTAAAAATCGAGGGCAACTAGAGTCATATTTAGCTTTTTCTCGACTCTTAAAAATTGAAAAGCAAGTTGTGTTAAAGTGTCATAAAATTTATTTTAATTAGAATAATGTCACTGTTCCCTCGTTGGTCTTACGTTGAGAAAATGGAGTCCACCAATCATGGATTTCCCTTGGGGGAAATCCTAGTCCTTTCTCCTCTTGGGGAGATGTTGGTGCGCCTCATATGGCCACATTGTCCCTTCCAAGACTGAAAATTGGCCTGCTAGTATGGCTCTTCTCGACCTCTGTCATTGAAAACACCGTGTCTCCTAAGCAATCAAATCAGCAACCAGATGATGCTATAGTTACCCCCCAACCTTATACTTTGTTTGTTTCTCCCTCTCCTTCTTCCTCTTCACTTGGTGAAGCTAGTAAAACTAAAAACCAAGTAACTGAGAAGAAGAAGAAAGGGGAGGAGAAGAAGAATAAGAAGCCAATGGAAAAATGGGGCAACCAAGCATTGTCTAGCAAAAATCCACACACTGCACCGTCCAAACCTAAATCTCCATGTGTCATTTGCAAAGGGGACCACTATCATTGAGATTGTCCTTACATCCCACAGATCTTAAGGGACTGGTCTCCCCGCTTGCACAAGCCGGTGGCGTCAACCTCTGATGATCATGTTGAGAGTACACCGTCAACTAGTGAAAACGAAGTCAATAGACAGAAAGGAAAATCTAAATTTCCCTGTAAACTATGTGAAGGTGATCATGCTCTCCACTGTTGTCCCTTCCTGGATGAAGCTAAAAGAGTCTTAGACAACCGTCCCACTTCACTGCAGTGATTTCCTCCTGGATACAAGAAACTCTTGCCAAGTCCATCGCTAGTTGAAAATCTGACTGACGCACCATTGTTGTTGGTTGAAGCACCTATCATTGAAGATAAGCCCTCTGAGTCCATACTGGACCAAAGTCAACAAGTCGAGATGGCAGTCAACCCAATCTTGTCTTCAGAGGATCATCCTTCAGATGATACCATCACCAAAGAGAATCAGAATGACACCGTTCAAATTCTTTTCGTAAACACAGACTCTTATGAACATGGGGGAAATCTACTCGTTCCTTTACTGCAAGAAGGAAGTTCATCAGAGATTTATCCGGCCATTTTTTTGGTCCCACCTTGAAGCAATCTAGTTGTTTCCTTCGATTGGAATCTGTTAGGCAGACCCCACCTACCATCTAATGTACCATTCCGGATCACAGTACAAGCTTACAGAATGATCATGGTTGGTACTATCATAGATGAAGGGGCTTTTGTAAGTATCCTTTCCTCAACTTCTTGGAAAGCGCTTGGTTCGCCATCGCTTCTACCTGAGATTTGAAATCTGATAGGCTTCAACAAAGGAACCAATCAACTGTGAGGGATCCTTCCAAATTTTCCTATAACTTTGAGAAGGAAAACCGTTCATCTAAACGTGATGGTAGTCCAAGAACCTTTAGATTACAATCTACTCCTTGGGCGTGACTACATTTATAGCATGGGAGATATTGTTTCCTCACTCTTTTGAGTGATGTGTTTTCCGCATGAAGGCAGAGTGGTCTAGCTCATAGAACAGCTTTCATTCCCCGACTCACACATAGCTACTAGTCAAATGCCATCCCTAACTGGTATTTTTACGCAAGGAATCTCTCATCAATCTCCAGTCCGTCCACCTAATGAGCTGTTGCACAAAAAATTGTCACCATGACTTTCTGCAATCTGTGTGAGTCTGTCATCACTCATACTTACCTCCTTTGCAAGTCTTAAACCTCAGTTCTTCATATCAAGCCTTGAAAATAAGAGAAAGACCTTAAAAATCTCTAAAACTCTAGTTTCACACTTTCTCTTAGCATTACCTGCGGTTCTGCACCTATTGGTCATGTCCCCTGTGCATCTAACCGCTTTGTCTCTGTGTTATGGGTGCAAACCCCTGTAAAAGTTAGAAAGGTGCAAGTACATTCTTAAAAACTCACTTTGAGTCATTTTTGGAAGCTTTTAGAGGGAATCTTGTGGTGGCAATTTTGCTCCTTAAAGGTTCATGCATCCCATACCTTTAGGAGCTAACCCCTTGATGTGAGGAGCTTATCCCTTTGAAGAAGGACTCTATCCCTTCAATGGTGGACCTGTAACCTCCTTCCTTTGCACTATAAAATGAAGCATTGGGCTGGTTACTTGGGAGGTTGAAAGCTAAATATTTTTTAGGGTAAATGCTGCTAGAACTTAGTCTTCCTAATTGAGCTTTTGAGAGGAGAGATTACATACCTTTTGATCTCATTTGGAGGAGAGTGATGCTTGTCAAAGTAGAGGAGATTCATGTTTGGACCCTGGGAAGAGATTGTACAGCATCAAGGCACCAAGGTTGTAAAGTTCTTCTTTTTCAAAGTTAATACAATCAAGTTCATTTTTCTCAATAAGTTGTGCCTTATGGTTTATTTCATAGATTACTTGATCACTATGATGAACATGATTTATTATATTAGCTATGCAGGTGTTCTTTGATGTGTGCTTGTTTGTGATTGTAGGTTATTAAAAGGAAACTCTTTGAAGCTGTTGGAGCATGGCTGCCACAAACTAGCATTGGACTTAAGGTAGGGTCTAAAACACCTCTTAGTTTTTATTAATGAATCGCAATATGTTTAGAGAAACGTAGATTTTCTTGTCTTTCTTGTTGCTAGATATCAGTTGATACTAGGGATATCGGTCTTGTCCGCAAGAACGATTTATCCAACCAACATGAACGTGAGTGACGGCAGGAAAACTTTAGGTATAGGGTAGGTTTCTGCGGAGGATATATGACTAGTCTAACACACCTGTCCATTTAGGAAAATGGTATTAGACTGGAATAAGATTCCCTCATCAAAGTTATGTGATTAGAACTAACAATAGTCACCTTTGTCCATTTCAATGGACATCGCCAAGGAAGTGTTTTCTCTGCGATGCAGATGGAACAATCTTGCTAATGCAAGAACTTCCGTATGGTGACCTCGAAACTCTACTTTATACCTAGGGGCATGCAAACCTTTTTGCATGCAAGTGAAAAGTGACCATTTATTTTCTTAGTTTGTAGGCTCTTAACCCTTTAGACTTGTAGGTTGGTCATTCCTAGCTTGCATAATGAAAGGCTCTGGAAAAAAGTTTCGAATGGGGCAAGCTCCCTAAAAAATGAACCTATCGATGAGACATCCTTATTATATGACTGGCATGAGCAGTTTTATGCAAAGTTCAAGCTCATTAAAAAATAAACCTACAAATGAGCATATGTTCCATCAAAGTTTAAGTTCATTAAAAAATGAACCCACTTTTAGTAAATAACCATTGCGATCGCATAATTATCAGCTTTTGAGCCTTGGTCGTGTTCTTACCATCACCTCCACTCTTTTTTAGCTGATCATACACCTCCATTTGATTGTTTACCCCTTTTGAGGAACAGATGCAACAAGTGATTCTATTAGTTGTCTTCTTTACACTACCATGATTGAAAAGTTCCAAACCTTACCTAGAACCAGCTGTTATTCGAAAACATCACTCGTTCCTCAGAAAAGGAGTCTCCTTTAAGCTCTTTTCATCTAACTCGTAAAATATGAAAATATTTCCGAGCAATTGGCCTCTCCAGCTCGTTAAAGTTATTGGAAGTGCCATCCCTCCTCTAGATTTTAATAATTTTGGACCTGAGGGATGATTACACAAAAAGATCGAGCTCTTGTCTTGTTTGGCTCGTTAAAACTATCGAAAATTCATCCCTTTCGTATTATTTTACACTTTTTAGAACTTAAGGGATTATATTACGAAAAAGGAATAGTGGAGTTTCCTTTCCGTCTCTTTTCAGACTCTCTAAAATTGAAAAGAACCGAGTTATCTTTGTCGTTAAACTCATTAAAGCAATATCAAAAAACTTGTCCATGCTGGCAAGAGCAAGTTTCACTGTCGCGAGGCTCATTAAAACATAGCGACGGGTTTGCCCGAAGGGAAAATTATAGGACAAGCATATGTTATCCTCCTCAAGCTTAACAAAAATAAAGAGGTACTAGTCAACAATGACTGGGGAAAATTTGGGAAGAAAACTTGAAGAAACTTTATTGGTAGCAAGTCGCTCCTGAACATGACACTTTCACTCCATCACCATGATTGAGTCTGGTTGGGTTATTCTGTTCATCGGTCATATCACCATTGGTCCTCCGTACCATCCATTTTTGGGGTTAACACTACCAATCCATTTCAGTGTCACCATTATGTTCAAGAGAAGTCGCTCAGAGAATTCACAAACCCAGCTTGTGTCTCATCCGCTGCAATACCTTCATGCTCCATTCTTTCACGACCACCACCCTGAACCTTGTATCATCATATCGTTTTCACCTCCACAAAATCATTTTCTCCATTTCATGTCATAGATGTGGGATTCATTAAGTAGCTCGAAGATGCCCAGCAACATATAAATTCAACTATTGTTGCAAGGTTTAATGGAAGGAATGATGGTTTGGTTCAAGCCAGATAAACACTTCTACGCTGCTTCACTCCAGACGTGCATGAACATCCTCAGACTAGAAGGCTTTAGACTACCAATGCTCACAGTTTAGATATTTAAGTGAATATGAAGAATACTAACCACACCAGCAGATACACAATACCATGTGATGGCCAGCTGCAACTAGTACAGAAACCTGCAAATCTATTCTACTAATGCAAAGACAGGATGACAGCTCTCCTGCATTAGATAGAAAGAAACCTGAGCAACCTATTCAGTGATGCATTCAATATTCTAAGATGGATATAAGATGATAGTTATCTAGTGTTAAACATCAAGAGACCAAGAACACAACATATCAGGTACAAGCTTAGAACAGAGGAAAATGGACAGTGAGAAGTTAACAACAAAAGAAGCTTGTATTGTTGAAAATGAAGATGAGATGCTGCAAGCTACAAAATGTCTACAGTCTCCAGAGGTTGAACCTTACAACAAATGCCAACACTGATTACACCTTTCTTCTGGATATTTATAAGTTTACATTACAATGGCACCTGGCCGTTTAGGGATGGAGGTGTATTAATTGACCACCCACTACATTTAACAACTTGATGGAGGCTCTGAACAAGGCTGCTTGCTTCACTATGTAAATCTGACCTGTACAACTACTATATTGTCCTTTAGGTGATTGGAATTCTCACAGCAGTGAAGTCCATGACTGATAAATTATGCTACAGAGCCATGCTATGTCCTTTCTTCCTTTTGACCATGCTTTCTACTTAATGTGGTTGATGGGGATCCGACTGTTACCAGTCAAGCGAAGTTGGTCACCTCCTTCCTTGCACAATAGAATGGACGTAGGACATAGGGTGCATGGGTAGGTGGATAACTGAGATGAGCAAGAGGGATGACTATCAGATCAGGAAGATGA
This sequence comes from Pinus taeda, assembly GCA_000404065.3. NCBI lineage: Eukaryota > Viridiplantae > Streptophyta > Pinopsida > Pinales > Pinaceae > Pinus > Pinus taeda. The sequence continues at coordinate 22,082 of APFE031675367.1, forward strand.
ATGGCAGAGGTGGCTCGGCGAAGGCTATCAGCCGAGGTGGGAGCAAGGTGCGTCAGGGCCATTGGATCTTCAATAGACAGATCAGATGGTCATCAAGAAATGGAGTTACATGGGTGCTAATGGGTGAGGGTAATTTACTTGGGCAGTAACAGTTTTCATCTCATCACTTTCAGGCACTAAGTGGTAATTTCTCAATATAGCACGATTCCACACAATGAACGACACGTAGCAATGGATGAGAGAGAAAAACCACCCTCATCGTGTGCTAACGTTCGATCTAGTTGTCTGCATGATATGTGCGAAGGCCATTAGATCTCAGTGGAGATGATCTAAAGGTCGAAATTGGTCAAGCGGGTCACCTTTATCAGGCGCGATGTGAGTCGTTGGATTTGCAGGGGCTAATCAATAGCAATGATGCAGCACGATGGGTTATGAGTGTATGAAGACATATGGTAGGGTTCTACGGGTGCTTTAGGGTTTTGCACTTGGGACTAAGGCCAAAGGGGGTTTCTTTGTCGGGTTTAGAAGGTAAATAGGGAAATGAAAATGGTGGAGAGTAAGCGGGGTAAGAAGAGAAGGGGAAAATGATCCATGTGGGGCCCCTTTGAGCACACGACCAAATAGACCAGGCCTCTCTCTGACATTAGAAAGTCAGCGCTACATAGCAAAGCTAATAGGACCCGAGAGTTATATGAATTCATATATATAAAATTTGAAGTCTAGATAAAGATTCAAGTGGGGTTTCAGGCATTTCCATGTGTTTTGATGTATTTTCAATAAAATATATGGTCTTGGGGTTTTAAAAGTATAAAACGCTTCCGATAAATATGTGTGGATACAAAGATTAATAAAGGACTATTAAGGGTGAATGAGTCCCGATAAAGTGGTTAGGGTGTAGCAACCTTAAGGTTGCATCATTTTTGGTATCAGAGTAGGAAAAAGGAAGAAAAATTCCTGCGAGAAGGATGATTTATGATACAGAAGGTATGAAAGTAGCAGTAATTGAATGAATGCAAGTTTGGCACCAGAATACATCAGTGAGACTATAAAAGAGCTTTTGGGAAGTTCTTAGAGATTGTAGCAGAACCTTATTCCAGCTGAGGCTTGGAATAGATAGGCATAGAGGAGTCCTTAAGAGTAGTGAGTGTAGCAACCAGAGAGAGAGAGCAAGATTGCTCAGTGTAAGTTCTAAGGAAAGAGGACTTGGAGACCAGGCAGAGGAGAAGCTTGGTGAGAAGATCAACTTAGAAGGAAGTTGATTGGTTGCAGGCATAGAGCTCATACAGAAGAGAAGATGGTTATGGAAAGTCATATGGAAGATTCAAAAGAAGGCTAGAAGATGAATGAGGAGGGTGCTCAAACAATCCGTAGGAAATAGATGAGTCAAGCAAAGATTGACAAGGAAATAGCTAAGATAAGAGAAGAACTCGATGTGTTAGTAATGTTGCTAGTGGAGAACCAAAGACAAGGTTGGGTCTTGAAGAGGAAGCCAGTGAAGTGGCCTAAGTTGCGGAGAAGGTTTCAACAATAATACGTAAAGTGGTTGATGGAAAACCTCAGAGAAGTAGAAGAAGAAATGGAAGTTTCCATTTGTAGACCAGAACAAGGTGAAATGTTGGGTGAAGAGGATAATGGGAGATCAGCTAAAGATCTCATGGACTATTGGCATAGTTCAGAACAATTAGGAGATATGTTGACAAGGGAAGCAAATGAGGCAATGAAGCCTTGTGATTTTTATTCTCATAGTTTGTGTATGTTTGCAGGATATGTAGAGGAGGATGGACAGTCTGGTGAAACTGTCACAAATAGGAATGAAACTCTTGAGGTGTAGTATTATGGAGAATGCCTTTTAGAGGAATAAAGTGTTGATTTATTGCAGCAAAAAGAGTTCATAGATGAAATTCTGTTTGGTGTAAGATAGTCAGATGAAGTTGATATGGACCAGAAGTCTACTAAAAATGCCATAGGGGTATTCCAAGAAGGTAAGAAAATGAATTTGTCTGATGGAATTGATGAAAGAACTTTGCAATATGATAGTGCAGAAAACAGGATAACTCAGGAGGATTGTCAGGAAAAGAATGAAGCTAAGAATGGAAGTTTTGATGAACTGCTGGAGAGATTTCATATGGAAATAGAATTCTTGGAAAGATTTCTCAAGGAACCTGAAGGAGAAAAGAAGCTTCCAGAACTTGATGAAGAAAAGGAAATGGTTACTATGCATGATAAGGATGAAACATATCTAACATTTATAGAGTTAAGTAAATGTTTAGACTCTTCAATTAATGATGTGGTTGTTGGTATGGAAGACAACATTAACAAATATGATGCTGAAATCAGAGAAATTGAGCAAAGATTATTTGAAGGTGAGATGAAAGATCAGGAACAACAAGGAATTTATGTCCTCAGAGACATGAAGGAGATAAAAGTATTAATCCAACAGGATAAAGATGGAAGAAACCAACAATTTAAAAGGGATGATCAGCTACATGAGAGTGAATTTGAGGAAGGCATTAGATTGCAGAAGTATAGAAACTTGCAGCTAAATGAAGAGCCAAAGATTAGTCTGGAAGTACAAAGAAAGACATGTAAAGGTCAAAGATGGAGAATGAGGAAAAGAGTCAAGCAGAAGCTACTGCAACAGAGGTGGAATGGAAAACTGATGAATGAGTTCAGGAAACTTGAACAAATTCATATTGATTTGTTAGAAAAGGAGAGACTCAAAGAAATGGAATCACAACAAAGAGGATCTGCTGAAATCCAAAAGATCTATGATGGGAGATTGGTGCTTGAAGCATCAAAAGAGGATGAAAGGTATTTTATTTTAAAAACTTAAAGTTTCTTTTGTGTTTGTAGGTTATGTAAACTTGAGGGAAAACAAGCAGTTGTTGGAAACTGTCATATCAACAAGTGGAAAGATGACTACCCATAGTCATACGCAGAATAAGGAGAAAAGTTACAGTCAAGTGAAGGAAGATGTCCAATCAGACGACATCCAAAGGATAAGTTAAAAGGAGGATGGAAAAGTAATTTTTGAGATCAAAGAAATGTTTGGAAAGGAAGAGATCCATTCATATGAACATAGAACAAAGAGTTTTCTCAGGAAAGATAATGAAGCTAATACAAACCAAATGGAGAATCTTATGAAGACCTTGGTGTCTCATAGTTTTGAAACTAATATTTTGTGTGTAAATGCAGGATACACTAAAGTAAGGCAATTGTTTAATGTTTTCATAAGGGAAAGGAAAAGCAAAGATATGATTTTTTAGAAGTTAGAATAAGGAAATTCACATAGTCTTGTGATGCAGAGGAAAGGGCAGCTGTTAAACATAACTGTAGTGAATTATGCAGATATTGGACAACTATTGAAGATTGAAACCAAATGAGAACAGCTACTGAAGGTTGATATAGAATATTTTTTAGATATTAAATAGTTATTGAAGATTTTTGACCTTGAAGAAAGCCAAAGTAAAGAAGGACTAAAGACAGATGTTGTAGACAATGAAGTTAGTAAAGATTGTGTAGAGCTCTTGGGAGAAATTCCAAATGAGATGATAGATTTGTGGCATGAGTCTAGTCTTTTGGAGAAGAGGCAAGAAAACCAAAGAATAAGTGATCAGACTGTATGACCAAAACTGAATGAGAATGGAGAAGTTGTCATGAGTGAAAAATATGGAAAAGAAGTTGTTAGAAATGTTGGCATAATGAGGAAACAGGGTAAAGCATTTGTACTTGATGAATTGATTGATTCTGGTGAAGATTTATATGCAGAAACAAGGCAATCTGAAGTCAATTTGAAACAAGGAGTTGATTCTGAAGATCAGATGGAAGTAAGGAAGGGTGAGATCGAAATTTCTCAAAAAGATGGAATGATGTTGAATCTGTAGTATGGAATTGTTGAACTAGAGATGAGTTCAAGAGATGATAGTAACATGATTACTAGTGTACCACAAAGAGTTATTGATGAAGAAGAGGCTGAAGATGACATTTCAGAAGTAGACAAATATGATACCACGATCCTTAAGGGTGCAAAAATTAAGCTACTAGAAGAAGAGGCATTCCAAGTACCTACATAAGTAGGAAGAATTCTTAGTTTTCAGGAAATTTGTGGAATTGCAAGTATACTAAGAATTGAAGTAAGAAGTGGCGAAGCCACAAATGAGAAACCAGAAGAAGAAACTGGAATTGTTGCAGGGGATCAATGGAGAAGGCATTTGTACATTTCAGAAATGTATATGGAAAAATGTTGGCACAGGGATTATGATGTTCTTATTCAGGAACACATATAGTTACAGGAGAATCATATTCATCATCTAAGAATTGAAGTGGACAAAGAAATTGATGAGTTGTGGGAACTCATACAACAACATTCCAATAAAATATATAAAGGACAAAAGAAGGAAGGATGATTTGTAATTAAGGACCTAAAGGATCCTAGACAAATTTTAGCTACTGCCATTGCTGATGGTTCTACAAGGTTGTATAAGTTTCACAACTTTGGGTCATCAAATATTCCCTCGGTATTTGTTGCTCATAATGATGAAGTGAGCAAACTTTGGCATGAGCGATTTGGTCACTTAAACTATCGCTCCCTTCAGAATCCCTGTAAATTCCTACATGATTGGTTAGAAAGAATGGAACATGTGAAGGTAATGGTAAACTTCCAATTAAGGTGGAGAAGTCTGGCATAAATGGCGATGGTGAGCGGCAAGTAGTAAGATATATGGAAAATATAGCAATAGACAGTGAGAGTATAGCTAATGGGGCATTGCAGCATAAAATATGGAGACCTGAAGAACGACCACAAACAACAACATTAACCAAGAACAGACTACCAAACAAAGTATGGGATCCAGGAGGACACAGATCAGAAGCACATGATCAAGAGATCATGATTATTTTTAACCTTGGGAGTCTGATGCAGGAGCATCTAGGCCTAGCCAGTAATGTGATGGAGTGGTCACATGTTGTGGCTAATGAAAGTTTGGAGGAAGACTTGGTTGTTAATTTTATTAATTGTAAAGTATGTAAGTATTTAATTATTGTCTAATTCTGAACAGAATTGGGAAATAAGTGGCAAGTGATCCTCCCTGCATGGAGATCATGCCAATTAGCTATATTGATTAGTTAGGGTAGGATATGCTTTCTAAGAATATAGTGAATTCCTTCATTTGTGGAAGGAGATGGTTAGAAAGAACATATATGTATTTTCCATCTTTTCTAAAGGAGGAGGATTATGGAAAAAGGATTCGATATTATTGTAAGCCTATGGGTAGCGTAGGAGAAGAAGGCCACTAATTAGAATAATCAGGCTAGAGAGGGTCAGAGAGCCTCAAATATGAAATTATGCGTTTATATGCTTGTATACAGAGAGTTGATTTTGAGTGTGGGAGTACATTATTCATCATGAAATGATAAATTCTCTTTATATTAGTGTTTCTGTTAATATATGCATCCAGGCGGAGTGCAGAGAACACAGAGAGGAGAGAAAGATAGATGGATTGTGTATTTATGCAATTTCTAGTCATGTTGTGCCTTAATTATTTAAATTCCATTTATAAGTATTGATCGACCATCGATCACTTGAGGATTGATGGCGAACTATTGAATAAATGAAGGACTATTAGATATAAGTAGAATGTGCATGTATAGCAGAGGAATGTCTGTTAACAAGGAAATCCATCAAAACAGAGCGAAATCAAGTTAAGAAGGCATGGAGGGCAAGAATTCTCAGTAACCATTGGATCTGTAAGATCAACAGTCCAGATTAAGGTGGATAGTAGAACTATATATATCGCATCAGTGGAAGTTGGGATGTTGGGATCAGGTCTTACAAACTTGCGATCACCGATAGCTGACTAAACGAGGACTGTTGGATCGCAAAAGGGATCAATGGTGGAGACTTAATCGCATATCACAAAACAAAGAAATCAAGGGATGGCAGATGGAGGAACAGCAAATGTCGATATGCGATTTAGCGATATCGCTAATGCAATAAGCGATATCACCGATCGGCGATCAGAGGTGTCAGTAATCAGAGTTCGAGCTCATCGGAACACGAAGATAGCTTGGAGTATGCGGACTCGATGAGATTTATGGTTGCATTGGTTTTGAAGTTCGGCCTCAAGGCTTCCGGTCGGGTTTCCTTTGTGTTCCCATGTATTCATATGTTTCGATGTATATGTTTGCGATAACCGCGGTAGCGATATTGCGATAGGCCTATGGAAAAGGGGTGATGAGCAGACTCGAGAGTTATATGAATTCATATATATAACATTTGAAGTCCGGATAAAGATTCAAGTGGAGTTTCAGGCATTTCCTTGTGTTTTAATGTATTTTTTATAAAAGATATGGTCCCAAGGTTTTAAACGTATAAAACGCTTCCAATAAATATGTGTGGATACAAAGCTTAATAAATGACCATCAAGGGTGAATGAGTCCCGATAAAGTAGTTAGGGTGTAGTAGCCTTAAGGTTGCATCACTCCTTGTGCCACATCTCTTATTACTATACCAGATCCCTCTATTGCACACCATATTCTCCTCTTCCACGTTCCTCTATCCTTCTATGCAGTCACCTACTTAACAAAAGATTAACAAAATAATTTTGGCCTCCAAGGTGCCCCCAACACAAACCAATGGCTCATCCTAAGCCACTTAATCCTTCTTCTAAGAGGAGAGTTTCTCATATGCTACCTTTTTTAATGCCCTCAAGCCTTCATGTTATGCCTCAATCTTGGCCGTAATTCCTTCTCCTTCATTGGTAATGTCATGCATTTTTCTGGTGGTCAGATCCTGGGTGACAACACCAATGTCCTCACTACTTACTCTTTGCATGCTCTTCAACAATTCATTACATTCATTTGTGACCATAAATACCTAATCTTGAATGTTATTCCATTGCTTCTTTTCCTCACATAGCCTATCACTTTTCTCTTTGAGTTGTATCTTTTCTTGTACCATGCTCTGTTTATCTACAAATCTCATTGTGCCTACACTCTACTTGATCTCATGAATCTGCTCATCATCCCTTAATATTTTTCCAATGGCCTATGTCATGGTTGGAATTGATGACAATATGTTGTATAGTCAATTTCCCTACTTGATGATTTCCTTACACCATCTCTCATACTCAACCATTTGCTCTTTAGTTTGTTCAATTAGTTCTTCGCATTCTTGTTCTTCTAGTGGTGTTTGAGGTAGTTGATGATCCTAAAACTCTGTCACTTGTGCCTTTGGGAACTATATCACCAACTTGATTTTTTATATCATGTCCTTTGATTTAGTGGAGTAGTCGACTAAACCCTTTATGAGTTCCCCATAAAATTATGTTAAGGCGATGCACCATTCTACTTTGTCTTCCATAGGTTTCTCTTTCTCTTGGCACACTTTTTCTTGGGCTCCCTTCATCTGATCTAATTCTCCTCTGGTCATGGTTAACTTGTCTTGTAACTCTCATACCCTGTTTCACTGTAATTGAATTTAATCCTCCATATCCAACCATGACATTATGTTTATGGTGATGGATATTGTTATGTCCCTATACTACTAGTGTAACCCCTTATTGTTATTGGCACAACCCCCTTATTATATTTTTGTTCCCATGTAGTCCCCATATTGTTATTATTGTGCCCCTTAGAAGCCCGCTATTGTTATTGTTGTTCCCTTACATTATTATTGTTATGTCAGCTCTAATTATATTATGACCCCTTTGACTCCTATATATAGAAAGGAGGTGTTGTCATTTGTATCATCCAAGAATTTCTCATTTGTGTAATGTAAAGGAGGTTTCCCTCCTCAAAGAGGCTGATTTTTAAGTCGTTTATCTATCTATTCTATCTTTCTGTGAGCTGGTTTCATAACATTTGGTATCAGAGCTTTGGATTCTAGGGTTTCACTGCTCCAAACAGGTCATCGTGGAATTTTCACTATTTGATTTTCTAATAAGATTCAGACTCTGAAATTAAAACCCATGTGAAACAAAATCTTGGTGAAGCTCAGACCAAAAATTTAGAGCTTTTTTAGCTATATTTTCAGAGATACGGTCCAAGACATTTAGGGTTTCTACAGGCTCCCGAATTACATCCCAAACAGGTGACCTTAGCAAAATCATCATAACATTCTCTCTGAGCATCAGAGTGAAATTTCGTAAGAAGTCACAAAAAGAGGACGGACTATAATTTTTTTATATTTTTTTTAGGTCTGAAGGTTGAAATAGTGACATGTGGCACTTCCTACAAGTTCGTTCTACTGAAAAAGTATATAATCAGGTCATCTTGGAAGATTGGGCATAACTCTTTCTTGGAGAATCCAATTTTGATCCGAGTGGTGGCATTGAAAAGAGGACGTAGAGGGCTACTGTAGGTAGGAATTTTAGACCTTAGAGATCTGAAATTTCAGAGATACAACAGATTCAAGATCAATCTACTCAAAGAAAGAAAAATAATGACTTGAATCAAGAAAATAGAAACACCTAGTAAGAAAAATTGGATGGAATATTTGAAGAAATACATGGAAGGTTTGAAGGAAGGTGGGACAATGCTGCTACAAGAAAGGCCCCCTAATGATGAAAAGGTAGTAGAGGAAACTCATGATGAGAAAAAAATAAATGTTAATCATGATTTCATAGAATCTAAAATTGGATTGAAGACCCACCATATTCCAAAAATTATGAGGAAGTTTGATGGCAAGGATCCCATAACATGGATACTAAATATGGAGACATATTTTGATATACATGATGTGCAACTGTTACAAAAGTTACTTATTGCATCTTTATATTTAGAATCAAATAAATTTTATGGTATAAAGGGCTTTGTTCTTGTAAACCACTTGTCACTGGTCAATTTTCATAGAGGAAATGATAGCACATTATGAGGATACAAAGAGCAACACCTCTTTAGCCAATTGATAAATCTCAAACAAAAGGGTTCAATGGCAAAGCACATTGATGACTTCCAAAAATTGAATATAAGATTAAATGATATTCCAGAGAAGCAGAGGATTGATGTCTTCATTGGGAATTTAAGGGATAACATTCAACATGAGGTTTACCTTTGGGAACTTGATTCATTGGAGAAGGCATACAAGTTGGCAACAAGGAAGCCTACCACTCATAACTATAAATATGGAAGTGTTGTTTATACTAGCCTTTCACCACCTACAAGGTTGAGACCAAAAAAATTGGAAAAAAAAAGAGCAAAAGGGATTTGTTACAATTGTGTTGGAAAATACACTAAAGGTCATAAGTGTGTTGAGAAGAAATTAATTTACATAGATGGGGAGGAGGAGCAAGAAAAGGAACAAGAAAATTCAAAAGAGGATATACACCAGAAACCAATCCCGGAGAAAGAAGAAATGAATCTGTACATATCTTGTAATGCATTGGTGGGAATTATCACTCCTCAAACTCTCAAGATAGAAGGACATATCCAGAAGAGAAAGGATAACCTCACTTTCATGCAGAATCAAATGAAACAAAAAGAAGATCAACATCACAGTAAAAGAAGTTTTGATATAGGTGATTGGGTATTTTTACGAATACAACCATAAAAAACAAATTTCCCTCAAGCAAGCTAAGAAGGATAATAAATTATCACCAAGGCACTATGGTCCTTACAAGGTGTTGCAAAAGATTGGTACTATGGCATACCAATTGGAGCTTACTGCATCTTCCCGAGTGCCCCCAATTTTCCATGTTTCACGCTTAAAGAAGGTTATAGGTGACAAGCTCCTAGTTCAAACAATATTGTCGGAACTTGACGAGGAAGGAAAAATCATATTCGAACCTGAAGTAGTCACGAAACAAAAACTTGATAGCTACAAAATCGATCAATTTTAGAGTATCTCATCAAGTGGAAGAGCTTACCCTCTGAATATTCCACATGGGAGGACAAGAATTTTATATAGAAGCCTCTAGAACTACTCAAATGTTGAGGACAACACATTTTGAAGGAGAGGGGCATGTTAGGTCCCTATACTTTATTGTAACCCCTTATTGTTATTAGCGCAACCCCATTATTATATTGTTGTGCCCATGTAGTCCCCATATTGGTATTATTATGCCCCATAGAATCCCACTATTGTTATTGTTGTGCCCTTACATTATTATTGTTATGTCGGCTCTGATTATATTGTGACCCCTTAGAATCCTATATATAGAAAGGAGTTCTTGTCATTTGTATCATCCAAGAATTGTTCATTTGTGTAATGTAAAGGAGGCTTCCCCCTCGAAGAGGCTAATTTTTAAGTCATTGACCTATCTTTTCTATCTTTCTGTGAGATGGTTTCCTAATAGATATCGCCTACATGCAAGGGGTCTCCTTGATGAAAAGTCCCAATTAGACTTCACACTGCTTTGTTTAGGAGCCCTTCCATAAATAAGCTCCGACGACCATATGTTCTTAAAGGTTTTCCTTGGTTACGATGGTCACCACAAGATAGTAATGCATATGTATTTTTAGATGAATAAGTGGGTATGCCTTGTGGAATGTTCATCTGCAAAATGTATCAAGGTTCTTCTACCAAAAGGGAGATACAATTGAGCCTTTAAAATAAAATTGATAGTACTAGTTTATTAAAGACACACAAGCATATACACGTGAATGAAATTTTATATAACTATAGGGAAAATTTGAGGGGCTAATATTCGCAAGTGGGCTAATATTCCATGGTTTTTCCCAAAAAAAAATTGTTAATTTCCATTTTCCCTAAAAATTATTTTCCAATTTCTATACTATAAAATTGTTCTACCTTGAAAATCGCCAGAATTTTATATAGAGACTATTTAAAATTATTAGAAATTTTAATACTTTTACAAATTTCATTTTATATAGAGACTATTTAAAATTATTAGAAATTTTAATACTTTTACAAAAACATTTTACAAATTGCATTTTATGTACTAGTGAGATTCACCAAGGTTTCTAAACTTTAAAATATATTTCCATCCTTAAATTTTTCCTTTGACAACTAGTGTAATAGTTCACATAGAAGCAACAATTGTTAAAACACATACAACACACCTTCAATAAGATAAGTATAGTAGTGTTCTTTTAATCAATCTTAATTGACTAAGACTGTAACATTCAATTGTCAACCCAGGGTAGGTCTTTTTGTTTCAATGGAGTTCGCACTGTCTGTGCTGATACACTCCAACCAAGAATAAGGAAATGCAGAAAATAGTAAAAGATGTCGCTAATCTAAATTGTTGAATAAAACCATGCATGTAGACATGAAAACACTCTATATAATTCAATCACACTTCGCAACTATAAAAATAAAGGCACGTCACACAGGAACTAATATCTACTCTAGCTAGTTACTACCATTATGTTGATTAACTCAGTGTAACAACATAATATAAATGGAAACAACAGTGAATGTAATCCACGATTTGTACAGAAACAATGAGAAATCATAAATTAATTAGCTAAACTAAAATGTACACTACCTCTATCACTGCAATCCTTGCCAAAGAGGAGGGCCCTTCCTCCTCAGCAGGGCACAGGAATAACACAAAAGTGATTAACGAATCAGCTAAAGAACAGTAACAGCATCATCGTGCTGATTAATATTAAAAATAAACTCAGAATTACAGAAGCAGAGCAATAGTACTTTTCTATATGCGGTGTCCTTGCACATGAAAAATCGAGTTCCTTATAGTTATTACAACCCGAAATTAGAAACAGATCAGTCATGAGAATTTCACGATTCTCATGATGATAAAAAATAAAAGTAGTTACAACTTATTGCTAAATACAAATATACATCAGTTATGATTTCAACTGCTTGGGTCTTGTTTCTTCCAAAATAAACAATCCTTAATGTCGACAGTTGTTATGTGGAATAGTACTCACATTTCCCAGCTTCGACACAACAACATCGAGAGAATGGTGGTTCGGGATGTCATGGCATCACTGGTGACAACACTTTTGGTGTGACGGCGGACTCTTGTATCAGTGCGTAGTGTAACAACATCTTGTAACAACATCCAATGTGTAACAACAACTTGAAACAGCATCCAATGTGTAACAGCAACTTGTAGCAACATCCATGGTGTAACAACGAATCGTTCTACCCTTTTCTGTAGCTAATCCATGCTGCATGTCTACTTCATAGCTTTGCTCTCACAAGCCATCACCTAAAAAGAAGAGCTTCCCAAAATACTTCTTCAATACTCTCTCAATTAACCAACAAAAGGAATAAATCCTCCCATTATTCGGTAAAATACAACAAAGTAACATGACAGTAGAATGGTTTAAAAAGGTCAAAAAACAGGGAAATGGATCATGTAAAGTCATAGGCCTGGAGGACAGAAAGGTCAAAATTGGGGAAACAATGTGCAGAAAATAGGTAAAAAACCACACCCAACATCTCCCCTCAACTGAGGCAACTGCATGTCCCCATGCAGAGTCTCAGCAGTTTCTATTGTACCTCTGATGCAAATATATGAAATTGTAGGCACCAGCAGTGTCTTCACCCAGAGCTCTGAACCCTTGAATGGATATCAAATGATGTGGCCAAGATTTCTCTTCGTAATCACATAGGCGGTAATCCGGCTAACACTCCTCCACTGGAAACCATATCAAAGGAAATTTGAATCTGAGGCCAATCCAGAACGCTCCCAATGTCTGTAAAATCTGAGCATATTCTGGCACCCATGTAACAATAGCCAAAAATCTCTTGTACTCAAAAGGATCCCCTTCTTGTATTTCAACGCTACAGGCCTCAGTGCACTTGAGACATCCCGCTAACGCTCAGCTTTTCATATCTCTATACAGGTTAAGGTAGATCCTCACTATCCTTTTTCTATAAGTGGTCGATTGTTCTTTGATTTCTGAAGTGATCAGGAATATTTTAAATGCACGCCTGAGTTCATAAGCCATCCTTGGTTCAGCTCTGACCCACAATGTTTTTCTCTCCTCATTGGGTTCCACTGATTTCTTGGCCAAGTGCCACTCAATGTGGTTCCTCATGAATGAAAGGAAGCCCCACAACTACGTAAGAGAGGACACTCACCACCATCTTTGTGCTACCATATTCACACATGATATTGTGTAGGAACAGCTTGCATAACAAGCTCTAGTCATCAAAGTCACATGAGCGAAAAATTTCCAAAAAAGCACGGGTTGAAGAACCCATATAGGACTTACTTTCAAAGACTACCTTAAATTGAAATAAGTAATAACATTCCCAAAGGAACACTAGGTATGACGGGGATGGTCACATGCATGCTAGCAGGTTTAGAGCAAGGTCATGGAGTTTGGTCTTATCGTCCATCAGGTCCAAGACCTATCGATTCAGCTGATACAGTTATTCATCCTTCTTCTTTATAATTTCTATGTGCCTTCATGCTTCCTCTTCTTTTTCCCATTCTTATTTTAGCCATTTTTCTCTCAGGAGTCCATCATTCTTTTATGTACTTTGAGTGAGATCACTCCCTCCTGTAGAGAGAGTGCCAGCTGCTTCCATTTTTGTAGCTCTGGCAACAACAACATCCTCTCATAATATCATTCTTCATCAAGACTCGGTGTTCTTTCGCATGTACTATCAATTGAGGGTGTAATAACCTTATGAGGGTAAAAATGTTCCACCTTAACTGTTGGTTCTTTTGTAACAGTAGCTTCGTCAGTGGATTTTGTCTCTTTTATTTATCTTCTTGGCCAGCTTCCATTTTTACTGTTGGTTCTTGTGTAGCAGCAGTGTTATCCACAGACTTTTGTACATCAGTTTTCTCTGGATTGGCTTCTATCTTCACTATTGGTTCTTGTGTAACAACAGTGTTGTCCGTAGGTCATGGATGTTAGCTTACTCTTCTTTCCTTTGGCTAACTTCCTCCTCCACTGCTAGTTCTGATGAAACAACAATGTTAGCCAAGGGCTCTTGTGTATCCATTACCCGATCACTTCCTATGGATTGTACCATCTCGGTTGTTGGTTCTCGTGTAACAACAATGTCCTCAATGGGTTCTTGTATAATAGCTTCCCAGATTTCGGTTTGAGTCTCCCTTGAGGTGGTGTCTGCTGCAAAGACTTTAAATCTCGCTGCCACCAACTTCTCAGCACATGCTACACACACAGTGCCCGAGACATCTCCCCTTTTGGCCCTATCCACAGCCTCTACCAAAGTATCTAGCCCTGGGGATCTTGGCTTTACCTTTCCTTTTGCTAGATTTTCCCTCAGTTCTCTATTTTCTTTCTCTAGAATTTCAATTTTTGACAAAAAAGATTGGGTTTCGCTCTTACCAGGGGAAGAAGGTTCCTCTGGTTGAGCCTGCTCCTTGTCCTTCTGCTTTGCTACTTCTTTGTTCTTCCTTGTCATGGATGGGGACTCTGGGTGCCTGCTAACCCTTATCCTTTGCTTCGGCCGCTTGTCACCAATTGGTTTATAAACCAGCCTCTTGCTAATCCTTACTGTTGAGGGCTGGGATTGTTCCTTTATCACCTCTGGAGCTTCCTTAGACGTTTCTGTTTGCCTCTTGCAGGTGGTCCTAGGCCTTTTCCTCATGAATTCTTCCCAATTCTTGCCCTGTCTACTGAAAGCATCCAACACAATGAGTTTGATAAGGCCATGGTTGGTGACACATGTTTCTGGATGTGCAATTGTTTTCATAGCTACGGCCATGTGCCTAATGTAGCCCAGTAAGAAGTAAGGAAGGTTGACCATCTACTAATGCTGGAGGTGGTTCAATAATGAAAAGTGGTAATTAAACACAATTTTTTCCCTTCCCTTGCAAGTAATGTACTTGATGAGGTAGAGGGAAACATCAACCCATGGCTAGGGATAGTCTATCAATTCCCCTTCCTTTCTTTACTAACAACTCTTCTTCTTGGAGGAAATCCCCTTTCAGTGAGGGGTCATTGAATTTCCTATTGAACCACCTCTTCCCTTCCACTGGTAATCTTGTTACTCTAGAAATCACCTCTTTTGTGACCTCCAACTTCAACCCTCTGACCTCTATCTAGTTTCTTTCCAAATTCTTTGCGAATTCCATGGCAACACCACCGTTTGATCCTTCTAACCTTCGGAAGAATTCAAACTAGCCTGCATCCTTGAAAATATGGCATGCATTCGAGCAATTCTCCAAGGCTTCTATGGACCATGGATTGTGTCGTATTGCTGCTCCACCCATTGCTCAGCTGTCAAAAGACATGTTAAGTTGCCATAATTATCAAATAAAGAGAATTCAATATTACCTTTTGATGACATACCTAGGTGACGTGTGGCGAAGTAATGGGCAATGCGATAGCTCCAGCAGTGAGACGCGCGAACTTAATTCTGATGACGAAGATCATGGTGATGTCTTCTACTTATTACAATAAAATATCTCATTTATTCCTAAAAGGTCATCAGTTGTTACATGTGTAATAGCCAAGACAATTGATATATATTATTTTAATTTCGTCAAAAAAAATAAAGAGGAAAAGATCATGTAACAACACTTATCATAAGATATGCTTTGAAATAATAGATGTTGTTATAGAGTGTGTAACAGCGGCCACCATGTGGTTTTCAACTACTACAAAAATTTTCTGTCTATGCCTGGAAAGGTTTTCATAGGCAGATTATTATCATTATTATCATTATTATTATTATTATTATTAATTTTTTATTTTATATTTTATTTATTTATTGATTTTTTTTAAGTTTGAAGGTGTAACATCCACCAATCGAAGTTGATTTTTAGCTGTTACACTTATTGGAAAAATTAGAATTTTTGCAGCATAGGGAGGCTTTCCCCTGTTCCTATAATATGTAGATCCGAATTTGTGACAATGTTGACAAATGAATACCTTGAAGTAGGTTTGTGATATAATCGAAGACGGTGCCCATTTGAAAGCAATGGTGTCCTCACACTGCCAATGGTTACCAAATTTACAGTCCCATTGTCAAAGACTACATCTACCTCATAGGGACCTACACATCTCATGCAAAGCTTACCCTTGAAGTCTTTAAATCTTGAGTCATGTAAGAGAGCCCAATCTCCTTTCTAGAACTTATTTTTCTTTATGAATATTTCATGCCACTTAGCTCTCTGCTACTAGATAATATCTATTTTTTGGATAGCAGCTAACAATATCTCCTCCAATTCATTGAGCTAGTTCAATCTCTGCTTTTGTGCTATAGCCAAATCCAAATTGACCTGCAATGCTATTCTTAGTGTCTTGAATTCAAATTCAATAGTGAATAAAGGGTTCTTACCATACACAAGTTCGTATGGTGAGAGTACAGTGGTATTCCTCTATGTAGTCATGTATGCCCACAACACTTTTGGAAGTTTGTCAACCCAATTTCTTCATTGGTTGGCCACAGTCTTAGTAAAGATCCCCTCAATGACTTTGTTAGTGATTTCCACTTGTCCATTTGCTCATGGATGATAAGGTGTTGTGATTCTATGATAGATTTTATATTTTTCAAACAACTCTTGGATCTTATGATATGTGAACTGGGGCCCTCCATCTATGACTATCTCATTGGGTATGCCAAACCGGACAAAGATGTCTTCAAACAAAAAGTCTGAAACAACCTACTCTGTGGCTCTAGTTAATTCTTTTTCCTCAGGGACATATTCAGTGTAGATGAAGATGTAGGATCTCTGTTTAGATGAAGGATTAATTGGTCCCACAAAATCTAGAGCCCACTTCTCAAATGGTTCTAAGACGATTTGGGGTTGTAACGACATCTCGTCTGATTACAGTGGTTGGCCCATCCTTTGACAATTATCACATCCCTTCACAAACTTCTTGGCATACTGAAATATTGTTTTCCAATAATACCTTGTTGAAAGGACTTTGTATCCTTTCCATTTGTCTGCAAAGTGTCCTCCACAAGGTTCCTCATGACAGGCTTTAAGGATGTCAAAGACCTCTTCTCTAACAAAGCGTCTGATCTGGAAATCTGGTCCACTATGATAGAGGTTCCCATCTATCTAGGTATATGTAGCACTTTGTTGTATGATTTTTATTTTCTCCTTGGAGGACAAATACTATGTCCTGTAGGAAGATAATTGGCTATATCTGCATACCAAGGTGACTAAGTAGAAATAGTAAAAATATATTCATCAAGGAAAGAATCCTTAGTGGGAATGAAACTGTCATCAATAGTTAGCCTAGAAAGAAATTTAGCTACTAAATTATCTTTTCCAGGCTTATCTACAATAGTGATATCAAATTCTTGTAACAACAATAACTAGTGTGTAATCCTACTGTTGGTAATTGGCTTATTCATTAAAAACCAAATGGAAGAATGGTCAGTGTGTACAAATACTTGATACCCGGTGATGTAATGTCAGAATTTATTGATGGCATGCACAATTGCTAAGAACTCCTTCTTGGTCACTGTGTAGTTGAGCTTATTCAGGGTTATATTTTTTCTTATGTAGTAAATAACATAAGGTTTCTTATCCTCCAGTTGGCCCAAAACAACACCTACAGCAATATCCGATGCATCTGTAGCTATGTGAAACGATAGTTCCTAGTTAGGTCCTCACAAAACTAGAGTTGCTAATACACAACATTTCAATTTTAAAAAGGCCTAGTAACACTTACCTTTCCACAAGAAATCAACATCCTTCATGAAAAAGGAAAATAATGGCGATGCAAATTTTGAAAATTTTTCTATAAATCTCCTGTAATACCCTGCATTCCCCAAAAAACTACGTACATCTTTTTGCATTTTTGGGGTTCGAATTTTTAGAATTACCTCTATTTTTGTCGGGTCTACCTTGATTCTGTCAACAAAAATGTAGTGTCCAAGCATGATCCCTTCAGTCATCATCATGTGACATTTTTCAGTGCTTAAGGCAACATTAATCTGTACACATCTTTCTAGCACTTTTTCCAAACTAACTAATTTTTTTTGAAAAGCATCTCCATAAGGTGTAAAATCATCCATGAAGATTTCTAGGAGGTCATTCAACAAGTCAGAAACAATTCCCAGTATTTCCCTTTGAAAGGTTGTTGGCGCATTGCAGAGTCCAAAAGGAAGCACTTTGTATGCGTAGGTTCCCTGCAGACAAGTAAAGGTCGTATCGAGGACCTAATCTATTAATGGTAAGGGAAAATAGTCCTTTTGAGTGGCCTTATTGAGTTCTCTGTAATAAACACAGACTCTCCACTTGCCATTCTTTTTAGGAATGATGACAAACGGTGATACACACTGACTGTCAGATATTGGATAAATAAAATTAGCACTCAGGAGTGTTTGTAGTTCTTCTTTCACCACCTCCTTTAGTGTAGGGTTCATGCAGTCTTGTGGTTGTCTGATTGGTATGAAACCATGCTTCAAATAAAAATAGTGAGTGCATAGGTTAGGGTGGATCCCTTTCATATCCGTATAGTCCAATGCAAATGCCTTTTTATATTTCTGTAACATCCGTTGGTTTTTCTCATCAGTCAGGTTTGGTTTAACACTCAAAAACTTTCCAGATTCTATCTCAATTGGATTGCTGTCAATTTTTGGAGTGATTCTCATTTGTTCGAAATCTATATCTTCCATCTCTTATTCCTCATTCGCATTCTTAAGAGAAGCGACAGAAAGTGAGTTGCTAATAAAACCGTTAATGACATCATCTTTTGTCTCATTTTTGAAATACTGGGCTTTCCCCAGAGTGAGGAGTGGCAGGGAAAGATCTGACTCAGGCTCAAACTCATCCCACCAAAGGTTTTACACATCCACATTTGGTTTTGGGGGCTAAAGATTAAGGTTCTATGTTTCCTACCCATCTAAGATCACCATAGATCCCGACCTGCAACCTATAAATGCATCCGCAATGGCCAGCCAAGGTCTCCCTAGGATCAAAGGATGCCCCCCCAAATTGGATTTGGTCTGTAAGATAAGAAAATTGGTCGGATACCTTCAGGAAGCTATTGTAATCACTATATTCTCTAACATCCCCTCGGTTTAACACAAGACCTTTCTACTAATTCAAGCACAGTGGGAGTATGTCTGAGTCCCTGTAGCCTGAGAGTGATAAATAGGTCTTTTTTCATTACATTAATGGTAGCCCCGAGATTAATTAATGTGTTTTCTATGGGATGATCATTAATGTAGACAGTGACCATAGGATTTCCTAGATCATTTTACTTAGTCAGGAGAGGCTGAGCAAACATTAATTCAGATAATTTCCTCATCACATGTATGGTGGCAGTGCCTTTAGGCTTCCTCCTAGGTTTCTTTATGCACAAATCTCTCACTGTTTTAACATAAATAGGTACTTATTTAAGGGCTTGTAACAGAGGGATCCATACATGCAAATTTTGCAACTCCCTAATAAAATCAGATTTGGCTTGTGAAAATTCAGCCTAGGTTTGGCCAATCTCTGGGGATATGAAGGGTCTTGTGTTACAATATTTGAATCTACTGTTACAGGTGTATCAGCCTTCCCCGAGTTGGTTGTTAAAACAGTAATAGTTCTTCACAGGTCAGTTGTTACAGATGTAACAAATTCCTCAATATTTGTTGTTGTAGGCACAGTAGCTGCCTGAGAGCCTCTGACATCTCCTCTGGATGGTTCATAGTCTTCCTCTGTAATGATAGGGGAGTGACTTGGGTAAATTACCTTGCATGATCGCAATTGTATTTCATTAAGTCCCACGGGGGTTATAAGGTAGGTCTGGAAGGTATTCGAGTCTCTATGCCCTGCATTGCTTTATTGTTTGGGTTTGTGTTAGGTTTCACAGGTAGTTAGGGTTGCACAGGTGGTGGAGGTGCAAGAGCTTGGAAAGGAGGCAACTGCAGTTGTTGTTGCATGGGTAGTCCAAGCAGAGCTGAATTATGGGCATTTCCTCTCCAATTTTGGTTCCAAGGATATGATTGAGATTGAGGATATTGAACAAGAGGAGATGGAGACCACTGGTTCCAAGGTGAAGGAAACTATGCTGAAGGAGGGGTAGGATATTGCCATAGATATTTCCATGGATATTGTTGAGTATTATATCCATTGTTCCATGAATTGAAAGAGGAAGTCTTGAGACGTACCTAGAGGTCGCGGTTTCCATGGCCTCCTTGGTGCAATGAAATAAGAGGAATACACCTCCTCATTTGATTCTCTGAGTACTGCCTTTAGTCTAGGAAGCTCTGGACATTGCCCTATCGAATGCCCTAGCTCATAAATATTACACAGGCTGATGTTTTTTAGTTCTCATTCCCTCAAAGGATGTTTCTTCTAAAAATTTGGACAGAGCACAACCAGGGGTGTGCCAGCTTCGGCTTGTGTATTCTTGATATCTACTATCGTTATCTGGGAAGTGAGAGTACTAAGGATATCGGTCTTGAAAATGTCAAACAAATTCCCGATTTCTTCTCTAGTTACTCCCCCTCTTGCAGATTTTTGTATCCAGGTGGAGGCATCTCGAATTGTACTCTTCCCTTTGGACGATCCTTTAGAGCATCTTAGGCAAAGCTTTACAATTTCAGTGAATGGATCTTCTGATATATCCCCTTTTCCTAATAGGTTCAGGGTGTCAAGGCAGTCATCCCTCATTCCTTTGATAAACATAGTCTTCAAGATTTCCTGGTCTAAATCATTATGTTTAGACCTCTACAGATTATAGTCGAACCGTTCCACATAATCTTCTATGCTTTCATCCTCCTTCTGTGTCATTCGAAATATCTCCTCCCTTAAGTCCTTGGTTCTACAATAGTCTTGGTATGTTGATAAGAATGTCTCCTTCATATCATTCCATGTTCGAATAGAAGTGGAGCCCAATCCCATTAACCATCTCAAGGCTGCCCCTTTTAAAATAGCAGGAAATAGTTTCAATTTCTAAACATCTGCGGTATAATCATAACTTTTTCATAATACATCAAACTCAAATAGAAAGCTGGCTAGATCTTCCACGGTAATCCCATGAAAGGATGGTAAGGATGATAGAGGAATACTCTTCATAGGAGCTTCACCTCTGATATCCCCGATTGGGAACTCAAAGGTGGTGATAGTAGCATATGTTTTAACATTTCTGTCATTGTTGTCCCCCATGATTAATTCTTCTAACCCTTGTTGTAGCAAACATCCTTCAAATTGTTCTTGTGATGGCCTTGTACATGTGATTAGTGCCTCAGGTACCCCTGGGGCTGCTGTTTCACCACACTACCTGTATCTGGATATTGATAAACCAACAAGTGCTTTTCCATCTCATGTGTTTAATGCTCCCCCTCAGTTTCCTCTTGCCCCTTGGTCCTTAATTTCTGGCTACTCACTTCCCCTTCTTGATCATGAATCAAATTCTTGGTCTTGGAGGTATGAGGGCTAGCTTGAGAATGATACGGTCCCAAGATAGAGGAATTAGAAGTTTCTGCTTTCTCTATGGGAGTAACAACTTTCTGTGGCCCTGTTTTCCTTGCATTCCTTGGATATCTTGAGTGATCTTTTTCTACGTTGGAGATTAGTTCCTGGATAAATGTCTTCCTTCCCAAATCTACACTCTTCCTTTCCTTTTTACGATCCGTTTTTCTTGTGAATTATTAGAGTGGGGGTGATTCCAGTATCTCTTTAATTCCTACAATTGCACACATGGACCCTATGTCTATTAAATCACACCCTATAAGTGTCTCAGCCTTCGACAATGGTGAGACCGCTTAGGTATGTTAGGGCAATGTGTAGGTTCTTACTTCTTTCCTTACCACCCAACAACTGTGGAGCTGAAGACACGCGAAAAAAAACATCAAAATTTCCTAAGTGCTCTAGTAATCACAATGGTGAGCCGGCCCAGGTATGTTAGAGTGATGCACAGGTTCTTACCTCTCGTCTTACCGCCCAACAACTGTGGACTAGGAACACTCTATATCAAACAAACAACTTGGCTAACTATATCATCAACTGCCATCCCCGTCAACGACGCCAAAATGTAGTGGTGTTTTAATCAATCTTAATTGACTAAGACTGCAACATTCCATTGTCAAACCAGGGTAGGTCTTGATGTTTTAATGGAGTTGACACTGTCTGTATTGATACACTCCAACCAAGAATAAGGAAATGTAGAAAACAGTAAAAGATGTCACTGATCTAAATTGTTGAATCAAACCATGCATGTAGACATAAAAACACTCTACAAAATTCAATCACACTTCACAACTATCAAAATAAAGGCGTGCCACACAGGAACTAATATCTACTCCAGCTAGTTACTACCATCCTATTAATTAAATCAGTGTAAAAACATAATATAAATGGAAACAACAGCAAATGTAATCTGTTATTTGTATAACAACAACAAGAAACCATAAATTAATTGGCTAAACTAGAATGTACACTACCCCTATCACTGTAATCCCTGCCAAAGAGGAGGGCCCTTCCTCCTCAGTAGGGCACAGGAATAACACAAAAGTGATTAACGAATCAGTTGAAGAACAGTAACAACATCACTGTGTTGATTAATATTAAAAATAAACTCAGAATTACAGAAGTAGAGTAACAATACTTTTCTATGTGTTGTGTCCTTGTACATGAAAATTCGAGTTCCTTTATAGTTATTACAACTCGAAATTAGAAACAGATCATTCATGAGAATTTCACGATTCTCATGCTGATAAAAAATAAAAGTAGTTACAACTTATTGCTAAATACAAATATAAATCAGTTATGATTGCAACTGCTTGGGTCTTGTTGCTTCTAAAATAAATAATCCTTATTGTTGATAGCTGTTATGTGGAATAGTACCTACATTTCCCAACTTCGGCACAATAATATCGAGTGAATGGCAATTCAGGATGTCACGGCATCATTGGTGACAACACTTTTGGTGTGATGGCAGACTTTTGTATCAATGCGTAGTGTAATAGCATCCTATAACAACATCTAATGTGTAACAACAACTTGTAACAACATTCACGGTGTAACATCGAACCATTCTACCCTTTCTATAGTTAATCCATGCTGCCTGTATACTTCATAACTTTGTTCTCGTAATCCATCAACTAAAAAGAAGAGCTTTCCAAAATACTTCTTCAATACTCTCCTAGTTAACCACAAAAAGGAATAAAGTCTTGTATTATTCAGTAAAATACAACAAAGTAACATGATAGTAAAAATGGTTTTGAAAAGGTGAGAAAACAAGGAAATGGATCATGTAAAGTCATAGGCCTGTAGGATAGAAAGGTCAAAACTGAGGAAAGAATATGCAGAAAATAGGTAAACAACCACACCCAACAAGTACCAAAGCCACCAAAATAGTTCAATTTCCTTCGTACAAATGAAAACAACATACATCACAAAAATTCAAAGAATAGTCTTACAATATTTACGAAATACACATGAAAGTGTGCTAGCTCAACGAGTTTCGAAATTAAGAAAAATTTCCAAGATACATTAGTACAGTGAACACCACTAGCTCCCAATAATGGATTGTTAGAGTAGCCACTTGCTCCTCCAAAAGAACTATCTTCCTCTCTAATACCTGGTAGGAGGAGCCAAGGTGAAAAGTGTTAGGATATTCCGACACATAGGAAATAGTTAAGTATAACTTGGTCTAGTGTAGATTTAGGTAAAGTGTGTTTCTTTACTATGTACTTTTGTAACTTACAATCTGACAGTCATGATATGTTCTAGACATGAAGTGATCTGACGATTCATTCTCTCCTCGATATTACCTACACTTGATCTGTGGCTTAACACCCAATTGGTCCATGATATCTTTTTAAAGAGCATGGAGGGTCATTTATAGGGTAACCATTCATGAGAGAAGCTTATGTAAATTTTCATTATTTTATTAATAAATTGCCTAAAGTGACCGTGTTGGCTCAGGCTGTGGACTGTTTCCCTCTTTAATGGTTTTAACCACATCAAGAATACTGGTGTATTGATTTGTGATCTATTTGTGAGTGGTGTCCTTTGGTATTCTGTTTGAGGAACTTACCCTATAAATTCCTACGTGGTGTCAGAGTTATTTGAGAGCTGCATTCGTTGGTGATCCAAATATGAAGCTGGTACAATTGTATCCGACTGTCATTTCCTAGATCTATTGTTTCTGACTACTTTCGGGCCTAGAGGACTGCTCTATTGTGTTAGTAGCATCTGTTCCAGTGGGGAACTGCTTTCGTTTCACAAGAAAATATTTCTGGTAGCCCTAGCTACGTCATTTTTAAGATCTGGAGGTATAGAATCTTTATTTGCAGTTCTAGCTATTCATCTCTCTGTTTATTTCGGTTTATTTAGCTCTCTGTTTTTTATTACCAGATCTATACCTTTCATTTCTATGTATGCTCTTTTCCCCATGACTCTGTGTGATCTAGGCAAATCAGAACTAGAAAGGAAGGATTTTTCTCATGTGTATGCTCTTTTCTGTTGTGCCTTAGTGTGATCTCAGAAAATAAAAAACATTGAGGAAAATATTTAGTTTATGGCTAAAGTTAACTTCAAACCATAAGGTTTTTTTTTTTTGTATGTCTGTGTTGGGTTTTTTGGTTTTTGTTTTGTAGGAAAAAAAGAGTTTTTTCAAGTAAGCACGCACCCCAGAGCTTCAATGACAAAAAAAAAGACCCTTCCTCTTTTCCAAAAATTACTAACCTTTTAAACTAGCTCACTTGATCCAAAGTTAGTTTATGAGAATACAGGTCTTGAGTTTAAGTCTTTCTTTTTGTTGAGTTACTTTTTCAAAAAGCACATGTAACTTATGTTTTAAAATTACTTTATGTAAAAGTGTTCTCACCCAT
Organism: Pinus taeda; assembly: GCA_000404065.3. Lineage (NCBI taxonomy): Eukaryota > Viridiplantae > Streptophyta > Pinopsida > Pinales > Pinaceae > Pinus > Pinus taeda. Next base: position 46,728 of record APFE031675367.1, read on the forward strand.
TATAAAACGTGAGTCACATATAATTCTAAAGTTTCTTTATCTTTTATTTAAGTTACAATTTAGTGGGTATCTCATAAAGTACCTTTATCAAAGTGACTTTCACTTATTTATAAAAGTGAGTCACATAATTTTTTTTTTAAAGTGAGTTAATTAGATTAAGTTTGGAGGGGGTGGGCGGGAATTTTTTTTTTAATATAACATTATCATTCACTTCCGCACATTCATGCACTTCGTCGGCATCTTCAACAACTTTTCTTCAAAAAGCCATAACTTCTTCATCCTGAAGCCGTTTTTTTGAATCGGCTTAATTTTTCGAGATCTTTCCATTGAAACACTTGGTTTTAGCATCTACAACTTCAGTTTCTGTTAAAATGGAAAGTTCATGCTAAGTTATTCTTGACAACACCAACTACTTCCAATGGTGTTTCTACATTGTGGATTTACTTAGAAGTAAAGGTCTTTACAAAATAGCCTCAGGCCAAGAAACTAAACCTAAAGATGAAGATAAGGCAGCCAAATGGGAAAACAGACAAGATCAAGCAAGTGGGTTGATAGGGATGTCTATTTCTCTAGACCTCAGATTCCATATCGCAGAACTTGATACCCCTAATGAAGCAATGAAACAACTCACTAAAGTTTTTGGAATTAAAAATGAAATTAGAGTCCATCAACTTGAAAATGAGTTGCTTACATTGGACTCCAATAATTTTTCTTCCATTGAAGATTTTTTGTCCAAGTTCAAAATCCTTAGACTTCTCTTGGAAGGTGTTAAGGTTAAGAAAGAAGAAGGTAGTCTTATCTATTCCATTCTTACTAAGTTGGGACCAACCTACTCTGTGTTTGTTTCCACCTTCCATTCTACTAGAGAAGCCTTTATAAATTATTTCTCAAGGACAAGCCTACAAGTCTCCCTCATTTGATGCCTTTTGTGATTCTTTAATAAGAGAACAAGAAAAACTCTTACATCTTGGTCTTCTTAATCTTGGAAACTCTTCTAAGAAATCCTTAGTCGCCCAGCAGCTACCAAGTTCAGAGAATCCTAAGAAGCAATATCCTAAAAAGAATGGTCTTAAACCAACCAAGGGTCCTAAGCACTTTCAGTCTCAAAATGAAAAATCAATTCAACAAAATGATAAGGCAAAGAAAAACAAAGGGAAGAAGACTGATAGACGTTGTAACTTTTGTAATCGAGATGGCCGCTTAGAATCCAAATGCTTTAAGAAGATGGAAGCCTTGGAAGCAACAATGAAGAAGCATAACATCCATTTGGAGCACTCTTCAACTTCAACTTCATCTTTAGGAATTGCACTTTCTGCATTTGATTGTCAAGCATCTTGGTCTGGTTATGCATTAAATGTATCTTCGTCTTCTCATTCTCATGAGTGGCTCATTGATTCTGGAGCTTCTTATCACATGGCCAAAAACAAGGCCGTGTTTTCTTATTTAAATGATTGTAACACCAAAAATATATATGTTGATGATGATAGATCTCTTGGTGTTGTAGGGATTGGAACTGTTCATCTAGACAACGGTCAATTTAATGATGTATTATGTGTTCCAAGCTTATCCTGCAACTTTCTATCTGCATATTAAATAACTTGTTTAGGTGAAGGTAAAACCGTTGAATTCTCACCTCATGATGTTGTAATTAAGGACCTAAGAGATCTTAGACAGATTTTAGCTACTAGCGTTGCTGATGATTTTACAAGGTTGTATAAGTTTAACAAATTTGGGTCATCAACTCTTCCCTCTGTATTTGTTGCTCATAATGATGAAGTGAACAAACTTTGGCATGAGCGATTTGGTCACTTGAACTATCGGTCCCTTCAAAATTTATGTAAAGAAAATATGGTGACAGGTCTTCCTATGGTATCTTGCAGAGATGATGTTTGTTCCAGATGTGTACTCAGAAAACATCATCGGGATAGTTTTGAAAAACATGCCTCTTGGCACGCCTCAACACCTTTACAACGTGTGCATAGTGATTTATGTGGTCCACTTCTAGTTGTTTCATTCTCTGGCTACAATTTTTTCTTAACTTTCATTGATGATTTTTCTAGATGCACTTGGGTATACTTCTTAAAACTCAAGAGTGAAGTCTTTAACATGTTCTTGGCCTTTAAGGCCTTAGTTGAGAAACAATCTGGACATCAAATTCTTAAGCTAGGATCTGATAATGGCGGAGAATATGTTAACAACAAATTCATCAACTTTTGCACTGAGCATGGAATTCAAATGCAACATACTGTTCCATATACTCCACAACAAAATGGTGTAACTGAAAGGAAGAATCACACCTTAAAGGAAAATTGGCTAATTGTATGCTTCAATCTAAAGGATTTGGTCTTAATTTTTGGGCAGAAGCAATTAAATGTGCAAATTACATAGTAAATCACACTCCTACTAAGGTTTTAAAGAATATCACTCCAGAAGAAGCACAGAGCTCAAATAAACCAGGTGTAAGTCACTTTCGTGTTTTTGGAAGTGAAGCATGGGCCCATATTCCAGATGAGAAACATAAAGCCTTAGAACCTAAGAGTGAAAAATGTATTTTTGTTGGATATTCTGAAGATGTCAAAGGATATAGACTTCTTTCACCTAAGTCCAAAAATATTATCATTAGAAGAGATGTAAAGTTTGCTGAAAATATATCGTCCTATGAGCCTAGTTCGGCGGATGTGCCACCTCTCTATCCCTTCTACTTTTGAAAATATTTCTTCTTCAGATGATGACAACGAGGATGACAATCCTCTCCCACCTTCTCAGGATCCTCCTTTAGCTCCTCAGCTTCCGAAATGGGTCTGTGCTACTCAGGATGCAGCAAGTTCTCTTGCAGGTGATCCTACAGATCAACGACGTACACGTTCTCAATTCGATAGAGCCTCTTCTTTACTGGCTCAAGCTTCACCGAATTATGATCCTGAAACCTTTGTAGAAGCTTCAGGCCATCCAGATTGAGACACAGCTATGAATGAAGAATATTGTTCATTATTGGCAAATGGTACATGGGATCTTGTTCCTCTTCCAAAGGGAAGAAGACTTGTTAGATGTGAACGGGTTTACAGAACCAAGTTTTGGGCCAGATGGAAAAGTTGATAAACATAAAGCTTGTCTTGTTACTAATGGTTTTTCACAAGTTGAAGGCATTGACTATACTGAAAGCTTTTCACTTGTTGCCAAAATGAACTCTATCCGCCTTGTTCTTTCCCTTGCTTCCCTCTTTCAAATGGGAAGTCCATCAGATGGATGTTAAATCTTCCTTCTTGCATGGGGACTTGCATGAAGAAATCTATATGGAACAACCTCCCGGCTTTATACAAACAGAATCCAGCCTTGTATGCCAAAATGGATAGCTTTCTTTTAGATACTAGCTTTTCTAGGTGTCATTCTGAAAATACTGTCTAGACAAAGAAAGTGGGTAAGTCTCTTATCATTCTTGTTCTTTATGTTAATGATCTTATTCTTGTTGGTAGTGATCCCAACCTTATAAAACATGTGAAGTCCAGCCTTAAAAAGAAGTTTGAAATGACTGACTTAGGACACTTGCATTATTTTCTTGGTCTTCAAGTCTTGCAAACCAAGGAAGGTATTTTCCTTTCCCAGTCCAAGTATGCCTGTGATCTTCTACGCCATTTTCACATGGAAGACTGTAAGTCAACCCCTTCTCCCTTTTAGTTTGGAGCCAAACTTTCAGTCACTTGTACTTCCCCTGAAGTTGATGCTACCTTATACCGTGAGCTTGTAGGAAAACTTTTGTATCTGATTCATAATCATCCTAACCTTTCGTTTGTTGTTTGCCTTATTGCTCGGTTTATGAAAAACCCACATGAAAGTCATTGAAAAGCAGCTAAAAGAATACTTCGTTATGTTCGAGGTACAGTTCAATTTTGGATTCATTACAGTGCAGAAGCATCTCCTCTATTGGTTGTTTTCACTGATTCCAATTGGGTTGGTGACCTTGATGATCGGAAGTCTACTGCAGGTTATGTCTACACTCTTGGTTCTGGACTTATTACATGGGCTTGCAAGAAACAAAGTGCCATTTCTCTTTCTTCAACAGAAGCAGAGTATCGTGGCGCAGTAGAAGCTAGTAAGGAAGCCTTGTGGCTTCGTCAGATCCTGTTAGAGTTTGGCTTTCAGCAGCAGCATCCGACTACACTTTGGTGTGATAATCAAAGTACCATTCAACTATGTAAAGATCCAGTCCAACATCAGTGCGACAAACACATTGAAATACACATGCACTTCATCAAAAAGCTCATTCATGACCATGTTCTTGAAGTGCAATATTGTTCAACCGATGATCAAGTTGCAGACATCTTTACAAAGGCTCTCACAGAGGCAAAGTTTACTAAACTTCAATTTATGGTTGGGGTTCAGGAAGTTGTCACAAAGGGGGGATAGGCTCTAGTGCCTCCTTCCTTCTCTTATTGTGTCATATTTGTAAATCATTCAATCCTATCCCATGTTGTTCTTAAGGGGGGATGTTAGGATATTCCGACACATAGGAAATAGTTAAGTATAACTTGGTCTAGTATAGAGTTAGGTAAAGTGTGTTTCTTTACTATGTAGTATGTACTTTTGTAACTTACAATTCGACGGTCACGATATGTTCTAGACATGAAGTGATTCGACGGTTCATTCTCTCCTCGGTATTACCGACGCTTGATCCGTGGCTTAGCACCCGATTGGTCCATGATATCTATTTAAAGAGCATGGTGGGTCATTTGTAGGGTGATCGTTCACGAGAGAAGCTTATGTAAATTTTCATTCTTTTATTAATAAATTGCTTGAAGAGGCCACATTGGCTTAGGCCGTGGATTGTTTCCCTCTTTGAGAGTTTTAACCACGTTAAGAATACTGGTGTAATGATCTGTGATCTATTTTTGAGTGTTGTCCCTATCAGGGTGATAGAGAGTAGCAAAAGTGCTGCAGTGTTGTAGTGGGATCGTTCATTCCAACTGAGAGGTACTATTGCCGAGGGCATTCTCTGTTGGGTAAGCTATTTCTGGCACCGAGGTTGTATTTTGAAAACTGCATAATAATAAAACCCTCTGAATAGCTGCACTGGTTTTCCCGCATTGGGTTTTTATTGGGACATTGGTCCAAAAATAACGGTGTCACTTGTGCGCTTGTTTTTCCTTCAGTTGATGATCTGTATGTGTTGAGACTATACTCTTTTTTTT
>APFE031675367.1:52784-86013 GCA_000404065.3 Pinus taeda
AGCTCTGATACCATGTAGGGATTTACAGGGTAAGTTCCTCAGACAGAACACCAAAAGGACACCGCTCACAAACAGATCACAGATCAATACACCAGTATTTTGACGTGGTTAAAACCCTCAGAGAGGGAAACAGTCCACGACCTGTGCCAACCTGGCTACTACAAACAATTTATTAATAAAAGAATGAAAATTTACATAAGCTTCTCTCATGCACGGTGAACCTACAAATGACTCTCCATGTGCTTTAAATAGAATTCATGGACCGATTGGGTGTCAAGCCACGGATCAAGTGTCGGTAATACCGAGGAGAGAATGAACCGTCGGATCACTACATATCGTGACCGTCGGATTGTAAGTTACAAATGTACATGTTAAAGAAACACACTTTACCTAACTCTATACTAGACCAAGTTATACTTAACTATTCCTACGTGTCGGAATATCCTAATGTTTACATGGTAAATAACTTATTAATTAACAGAACAAGTAGGAAGAAATAAATCAGATAGTATAGGAAGAATTTTTGACGGATAGACTTAGAAATTCCAACATGGTATCGAAGGGTGGTTGCAGATCACAGGATAATTGAGGGCATCAACCGAGCAGAGCAACAGTAACAATAGCTGTCCTGAGTGATAGAAGTTGTTCTTAGCAAAAAGCAGCAAGGAAGGGGTGACGCAATGCCTGCATCATCAGTTTGAGCTAGGAGGAGGATCAGTGCAGTGGCAGAGAGGAGCAGACCTGACCTACGCAGTGCCCGGTCATCTTTCTCAATCGGGAAGGATTAACGCTTGTGGTCAGGAGGTGTGGCTTTTGCTGGTGCTGGGATTGCGCAGAGCCTAGAGGCTCTAACCTTCAGATTGTTGGGGCATAGGAGGTGTGGATTTTGCTGGTGCCGGGATTGCGCAGAGCCTAGAGGCTCTAACCTTCAGATTGCTAGGGCATAGGAGGTTGTGGGTAAGTTGCAGAGCAAAGCTGGTGGGGTGTTGTGGTTAGAATAATACCTAATAGGGCAAGACCAAGGAGGAGGGAGTTTCTGTCGAGGGTTTCTAGCTAAGAAATCTGGATCAGTAGTGCAGCTGCACTAACGAACAGAGTGGGGCATATTGACATTGGCAAAGGGGTTTCCAGTAGGGAAATCGAGGCTAAGAGGGAGCCACAATAGAAGACTTCCAGGAGGGAAGTAGAGAGACTCGAAAGAGTTGAAAAAGGAGCAACAAAATGGCAGTGAATGGGCTAAGAGATCAGGATAGACTGGACGGAGCTTTGAATTTCGTAGTTTGGAAGGCCAGGATCTTGTCCATTCTAGACAGGTATCACATCAAACACTTCGCCTTGAAAACGATAGCGATCCCAGTTGACCCGGTTGAAAATGAGAAGTACGAAGAGGCAATGGCCAGGGCTAAGTGCATCATTCTTGACGGGGTCAAGGATCATGTAGTACCACATATTGCCGAGAAGGGCACGACAAGTGAAATGTGGGGTGCTCTGAAGAAGTTGTATCAGCATACTTCTGTGCAGAGGAAGATGCTAATTGAAAATCAACTGCGGTCATACTAGATGCAAAGGGGCAAGCATATAGATATCTTCCTCTGGAGATTCACAAAGATCCGGGATTAGTTGAATTCCATAGGGGCCACGCCAGATGAGGAGATGTTGGTGAGGACCGCGTTGAATGTAGTCTCAGAGGAGTGGGAAGTATTTGTCCAGAGCTTGCTGGGTAGGTCAACCCTTCCAGATTAGGAGGAACTGTGGGCAACTCTTCATCAAGAAGAGATCAGAAGGCTGACCAAGGCGGGAAGCAGCGACAAGAGGATCAAAATCAAGAAGGAGGAAGAGGAGGATGCTGCCCTAGCATCTGTGGGAAAGCAGGAGAATGGAAGGACCTCTCCAAGGTCAAATGCTTCCACTGTGGGGAACTGGGTCACTATGTGAGCCAATGTCTAAGGAAGAAGGGCAAGGGTGAGGCTTTTGAAACCAAGGTAGCGCCAGCAAGGGCAGAGAAAAAAGTGGAGACAAGTGACGGCTGTGCCATGAGTGCTTATGCACCACTTGAGAAAAAGTGGGGAGACATCGAGCTGTAGTCATACGGACTACAAACGATGAGGGGTAGGATCCTTGAGGCACCCAACCTCTTGGACTATACCTTGCTACGGGAGCCTCAAAGAGGAGTAGCAGGACTGGCGGATGTCAGTGGAGACAGATGTAGATGGAGCGACGGAGAGTGCTACAGTGTAGGAGTCCTGGGATAGTGTGAGGCAGCAGTGCGAGATGCATGGAGTTGTTGCAATAACGCAGAGGTCAATAGAGGGAGCACTTGTCAGCGATAGAGGGAGCTTCAACATCGGGAGTGTTTCTAGCCCGATGGAGATGTCAGAGTTGGGAAGATCAATTACTTACTTCTTAGTAACTGAGTTGCAGTGCAACAATTAGCAGTGACAGTGCTATGGGAAGCACAATGCAGCACGATGAGAGGGGATGCAGCAGTGGCAGTGGCAAGGCCATGGGCAGCAATACAGATGCAGAGGGAGCTGCCGTATGGATGCAACAGTGGCAGTGGCAGGTCCATGGGTAGTAGTACATGATGCAATAGTGCAGAGGATGTTGCGCAACAGGCCTAGCATTAACACAGGGACCGATGCTAGATAATAATGGTAATACTCAGTGAGGAGTATTATTAGAGCATAGTCCTCGCTAAGAGGGAGTGTTGATTTGGGGTAGCATCGGATGTGCTCTAGCCAGGAAAATTGGTGGAGAGGCTAAAGCACATGAGATCTCCAAGACCCAGAAATGGTTTGGGCATATTTTAAACAATTTGGGAGATATTAAAATAATTAATATTTTTAATAGAGTTCCTAAGTCTAAACTTAGGAAAAATAAAATGTTAATGGGTATTAATATAAAACCTTGTTAGAAGGGTCCAAAAGTCATGGATCAAGCCAAATCTAATCCTAGTCATTGATTAGAGATTTAATCTCGACCGTTGATGGACAATGAGATAAGTATAAGAGGAGGCTTGAGGGTCAGTTGGAGAATACACTGAGTTGATTAAGAATTCGATTTTTTGGGGCAGGGCTTGCTGAGGAAATCGAAGGAGTGATTAGAGTTGTAGCTGAGGGGTAGTGAATACAGTTGTAGAGAGGCAAATATAGTACAGGAGCATCAATGCAAACGCTGGGAGAGGGTTGACATAGAGATAGCTAGAGGCCATGTAGAGGCAGCTAGGAGCTACGTAGAGCCTAAGGAGGGCCAGCGTGGGAGATGCGGAGGCTCCAGAGGTTGACGTAGAGCCCCAAGAGGATGACACTGGGCCTGAGATGCTGACGTAGACCCTAGAGGTTGACGCTGGGCAGACACTGGGCCAGAGAGGCTGACACAAACCATAGAGGTTGACGCTGGGAGATTTCGTAGGGCAGATTGGAGCTGGAGAGCTGGGTAGGATGACACAGTCCCCATCAGGGTGACAGAGAGCAACAGAAGTGTCGCAGTGTCGTTGTGGGATCGTTCATCCGGTGATTTAGCCGAAATATCTGTCTTTGACTGAGAGGTACTACTGCTGAGGGCATTCTCTGTTGGGTGAGCCATTTCTGGCACCCAGGTTGTATTTTGAAAACTGCATAATAATAAAACCCTCTGAATAGCTGCACCGGTTTTCCCGCATTGGGTTTTTTCGTGTACATTGATCCAAAAATAACGGTGTCACTTGTGTGCTTATCTTTCCTTCAGTTGATGATTTGTATGTGTTGATACTGTACTTGTATTTATTTTCAGTATTTACATGGTAAATAACTTGTTAATTAACAGAACAAGTAGGAAGAAATAAATCAGATAGTACATGAAGAATTTCTGACGGATAGACTTAGAAATTCCAACAAAAGTTGTAAGAACAAGGCATTCGTATTTTCATTGGAGTCGCTTGGATGGAAAGATCTTCAAGCTTGGGCTTCATCCAATATCGTCTTTTGAGAAATGGACTTTCTTCTCAACAATGACACAAAAAATGTTACAGAAAAATCCCGTACTTCTTGAGATAAAGTTCAAAAGCTTAGGTGTGAAACCCACTACATCTTAGAGGATGCAATTGTCACCTCACCAACCCTCTTTTCACTTCTAGCTAGCTCTCCTTGTTGATTTGGGGTAGCATCGGATGTGCTCTAGCCAGGAAATTTGGTGGAGAGGTTGGGGCATAGGAGATCTCCAATACCCAGAAAGGATTTGGGTAGATTCTAAACAATTCAGGAGATATTAAAATAATTAGTGTTTTTAATGGAGACCCTAAGCCTAAACTTAGGGAAAATAAAATATTAATGTGTATTAATATGAAACTATGTTAGAATGGTCCAAAAGACATGGATCAAGCCAGATCTAATCTTAGCCGTTGATTAGGGACTTAATCTTGGCCGTTGATTTGTCAACGAGGAAAGTATAAGAGGAGGCTTGAGGATCACTTGGAGAACACACTGAGGAGACGAGTCAGTTCAATTTCTGGAGCGAGGTTTGCTGAGAAATTGAACTAGTAGTTCGGAGAGCAGTCAGGAGGTCGCATTTACAGAACAGAGAGCGGGAGATTAGCATAGGGGCAGAAGAGGCAGAGGCGGAGCTAGAGGAAGTAACGTAGAGGTAACATATATTGTGCAGAGCTAGAAGGGCCTACGTCATCCACGCAGAGGCTGTAGGAGTGACGCAGAAGGCCAGAGAGGTTGCACAGAGCCTTAGTAGGCTGAGGCAGAGGGTTTCAGGCTGACGTAGAGGTCAGTAGGGCCTACGTTAGGTTCATAAGAAGTGCTGGAAATTTGTCTATCTGCGGGTAAGCGAGTTTGGCACCTTGTTGTACTAGAAAATTGCTGAATAATAAAATCCTCCCTTGCTGCACCGGTTTTCCCACATTGGGTTTTTCCGTGGACATTAATCCAAAATAACTGTTTCAATGTGTGCATATGTTTGTTTCTATATTACGGTGTGATATCTGCAACAATATTTATTTTAATATTTGTTGAATTAATTTCATGAATAACTTATGATGAAATAATTAGGAAAAGTAAATCAGTTGTTGCAGTGATAGAATTTTCACATGGTATCAGAGCAAGTAAGCAAAGATAGAAAGGGAAAATTAGTTATGGGTCGAGACCACGATGCAGAGGCATCCACCTCAAGGGACTCACGCAAATTTTCAGAAGATTTCACAAGAGGGAGAGATATTTTGATTTCTCTATGTTGGCTTCCAAGTTGGAAGAAGAAGTGGCATGCATGACTAGTGCTGCATCATCAGAAGTATGGTATATAGACAGTGGAGCCTCATGGTATATGACAGGAATTAGGGAGTGTTTCTCGGAATATCGAGAAGAGAAGATGAACTTTCAGATCACCATGGGGAACAAGGCAAATTGTACTCTAGTAGGAAAGGGTACCATAGTTTTTCAAACAAAATCGGGAGAACGGTTCTGTGCCACAAATGTGCTGCATGTACCAGGATTGGGGATGAACTTACTTTCCATGTCACAACTACAAGGCAAGGGATATGACGTCTACTTCATTAAGAAACAGGTATACGTCAATCACCCGAGTTGGAAAGAGAAAGTGCAGCTCGGGATCAAATGTAATCGGTTGTATGGATTACATCTAGAATCTCCAATGGCACTAATAGTCAGTCATGGGGACAAAGACTTGAATGAACTATGGCACAAAAGGATGGGTCACTTGCACCATGGAGCTCTGACAATTCTCAGGAGCACTGTAACAGGAGTTCTGGATCTGAGTACGAAATGAGATGATGTATGCAGGGGATGCGCTCTAGGAAAGTATGCCAAGGCGACATTTCCTAGGAGCAACCACAGGGCCAAGAGTGTACTAGGATTGATACGCTCAGATATCTGCAGACCAATCTCTGTCAAAGCTCTTAGCGATGTCGAGTATTTCGTTACCTTCATTGATGACCACTCGAGGAAAACTTGGATCTATTTTCTGAAAACCAAGGATGAGGTTTCCTGTCAATTTAAGGAGTTCAAGGCTCTAGTGGAGAATCTGACAGGTAAGAAAATAAAAGTCTTGCGCTTAGATAATGGTGGAGAGTATGTCGATAAGGACTTCACTGACTATTGCACTAAGGAGCGCATCAAAAGAGAGTGGACAACTCCCTACAATCCGGAGCAAAATGGGGCGGTAGAAAGGAAAAACAGGACTATTGTAGAAGCAGCTAGGGCCATGTTGTATGATCAGGATATGCCAGAATTCCTATGGGCGGAAGCATGCAACACAGTTGTCTACATTCAGAACAGGACTGCTCATCGGGCATTGGGCAAGATTACTCTAGAGAAAGTCTTCACTGGAAAGACGCCTGAAATCAGTCATTTTAGGATATTTGGGAGTTTAGCGTATTGTCGCATACCCGAAGAAAAGAGGAAGAAGCTGGATCAGACTGCAGATTAGGGGTATTTGGTAGGATATAGCGAGAATGCTAAGGCATACAGAATCTATCTTCCATGGAGCAGGAAGTTAGTAGTTTGACAAGATGTAAAGTTCATGGAGGACAGAGCTTTTAGAAGATCTCGTGAAATGCCTTCAGAGGAGCAGTCGAAAGAGGATCCGTTGATCATGCCTCTTCAACCAACGGAAGTGAAGAATTCTTCCTTAGATCAGGAAGATTCTCAGGATGAGGAGGAGGAGCGAACAAAAGCACCTACTAGTAGAGGAAGAACCAGTAGGGAACTTTGTCGGATTCTGCGTGATGCAGAGAAATTCATTAGAGAGCCAAGGAACAATAAAAGAGAGTGAAAACTGCTAGACAGGTATTAGGCGTTAGTAGCTTAGGATGGGGAGCCTGCCAGCTTCAAGGAGGTAGCTCAGCATCAGGTTTGGCTAGTTGCGATGGTGGAGGAGTATAACTCCATAATGGTAAGCGATGTCTGGGAGGTGGTGTCAAGGCCTCAAGACAGATCTGTGGTAGGTTCAAGATGGATCTACAAGATCAAATATGCTGCAGATGGCAGTGTTGAAAAATACAAGGCCAGGTTTGTGGCTAAGGGGTATGCTCAAAAATAAGGGATTGACTATGAGGAAACCTTTGCCCCAATAGCTAGGTATACATCTATTAGGACCGTGATATCTCTTTTAGCCCAAATGGGATGGGAGATCCATTAGATGGATGTCAAGACGACATTTCTGAATGGGGTAATAGAAGAGGAGGTATACATTGAACAACCGGAGGGCTTTGAGACTCATGAGAAGAAGTCTCATGTATGCAGACTAAAGAAAGCCTTGTATGGGCTGAAGCAGGCACCGAGAGCGTGGTATGGTAGAATAGATGGCTACTTGCAGAAGATGGGGTTTGTCAAGAGTGACGCGGATCCAAATCTCTGCTATCTGGTCATAGAGAACGAGCCACTTATGTTAGTATTATATGTGGTTGATCTCTTCCTAACAGGATCATCCAAATTCATTGAGGATTGCAAGAAGAATCTAGCCACAGAGTTCGATATGAAGGATCTAGGACGAATGCACTATTTCTTAGGGTTGGAAGTTTGGCAGCAGAAAGGAGAAATCTTCCTTGGGCAAGGGAGGTATGCTACACAAATCCTGAAAAGGTTTGGGATGGGAGATTGTAGACCTATGGCTACGCCAATGATCACTAATTGAAAGAAGATTGATGCGTCAAAAGACAAGGATGTCGATCCCACCTTATACTGATAGCTCATAGGGTCCCTAATGTATCTAGTCAATACCAGGCCAGATATTTGCTACGCTATCAACACCCTCAGTCAGTTCATGGTGGAACCAAAGAGGACTCACTAGGCAGCAACTAAACAAGTTCTCAGGTATTTACAGGGAACAATTGATTATGGGCTCTTGTACACCAAGTGGAAGGATATCAGGTTGAGTGGATTTACTGATGTAGATTGGGCAGGAAGTTCGGTGGATCGGAAAAGTACCTCTGGGTACTGTTTCAACATTAGATTAGGAATGACCTCCTAGTGCAGTAGGAAATAGAAGTTTGTGGCTTTGAGTTCGTCTAAGGCAGAATATATGACAACAAGCATAGCTTCGTGTGAGGCCATATGGCTTAGAAAACTGCCGGTATACCTATTCAGAAGAAATATGGAGGTGACCAGGATCATGTGTGATAATCAGAGTTGCATCAAACTCTCTGAGAATCCAGTATTCCATGATAGGTCGAAGCATATTGATATCCAATGTCATTTTGTCAGAGATTGTGTCCAACGAGAAGTTGTACAATTGAGCTACACTCCTACAGGGGAACAAGTGGCAGATATCCTCACCAAGGCCCATGGAAAGTCAAAATTTGACTACTTCAGGGAAAAGATGGGGATGATAAAGAACCCCTTTCAGAATTAGTGTGTTAGCGGCATGAATGAAGAGGGAGTTGCAATGCAGATGCAGTGTTGGGTGAAAGGACCAACAGCAACATAATTGCAGAGGGAGTTGCAGTGCGGATGCAGTGTTTGGAGAAAGGAGTAGCAACAACACAGATGCAGAAGGAGCTGTCGTATAGATGCAGCAGTGGCAATAGCAGAGTCATGGGCAGCAATATAGGATGCAACAATGTAGAGGATGTTGGGCAAGGTGGCTTAACATCAGCACAAGGACTGATGCGAAATGATTAGGGTGATACTTAATGAGGAGTATTACTAGAGCACAATCCTCGTTAAGAGGGACTGTTGATTTGGGGTAGAATTGGATGTGCTCTAACCACGAAATTGGGTAGAGAGGTTGGGGCATATGAGATCTCCAATACTCAGAAAGGATTTGGGCAGATTCCAAACAGTTCAGGAGATATTAAAGTAATTAATATTTTTAATGGAGACCCCAAGTCTAAACTTAGGGAAATAAAATATTAATGTGTATTAATATGAAACTGTGTTAGAATGGTCCAAAAGACATGGATCAAGCCAGATCTAATCTTAGCTATTGATTAGGGACTTAATCTCGGCCGTTGATTTGTCAACGAGCAAAGTGTAAGAGGAGGGTTGAGGATCACTTGGAGAACACACTGAGGGAGACCAACCAGTTCAATTTCTAGAGTGGGGTTTGTTGAGAAATTGAACCAGTGGTTTGGAGAAAAGTCAAGAGGCAGCAAGTACATAATAGAGAGACAGGAGATCAATGTAGGGGTAGAAGAGGCAGACGTAGAGCCAGAGGAATCCACGCAAAGGTAGCAGAGATTGCATAGAGCCAAAAGGGCCTGCTTTATCCACACAGAGGCTGCAAGAGTGATGCAGAAGGCCAAAGAGGCTGCGCAGAGCCTTAGTAGGCTGACGCAGAGGGTTTCAGGCTGACGTAGAGGTCACTAGGGCCTAGCTAGAAATTTGTCTATCTGTGGGTAAGCCAGTTTGGCACTCTGTTGTACTAGAAAATGGCTGAATAATAAAATCCTCTCTTGTTGCACTGGTTTTCCCACATTGGATTTTTCCGAGGACATTAGTCCAAAATAACTGTGTCAATGTGTGCATATGTTTGTTTCTGTATTATGGTGTGATATCTGTAGCAATATTTATTTTAATGTTTGTTGAAGTAATTTCATGAATAACTTATGATGAAATAAGTAGGAAAAATAAATCAGTTGCTGCAGTGATAGAATTTTCACACTCCTTTGGCTCAAGGAGGGTCTCCTTGGAATAGGAATGCCAGGGCTTGGTAGTTCCAAAGTTTGAATCCAAAGGTTCCTATGGGTCAATCTAAAGGATTAGATCAACCAATAGAGGTTGAAATAGGTTCCCATACATATATAATCAAGGGATTACAGATTAAAGAATCAAATGGGTGATGAAGGATGGAATATCAATGCCTTATCTTGCCTATATATATTCCTTTGGGGCATTTAGGATCAAGGAACATACAATGTTGAATGGATTTTATAGAGTAGATACACGATGCAAGAAAGGGTTGATTTAACAGGGAGGATGAAGCAAATATCATGCTAACATGCTTAATACATGATTCATCCATCCAGTAAAACATGAAATTGGGATAAAAAATGTTAACATACTTGAACTACCTTTCTTCATCCAATCTTCGCCATAACCATTGTAGTGCCCCTTGCCAAGATAGGCCAACTTAACTTGCATACGTTTTTAACTCTCTTTTCTGCATTTTGACAAATACTTTGTATGCAAGCATTTCTTCAAACAATTTGTGTGTGAATACAATGAAATATTTACAGCAGAGATATTTCTTCAAACATTTTGCATGCAATTAAACATAAATGCCTTAGTTCATAGAATTCCCAAAGCATAGCCGAATTTTATTAAATCTGATCAAGAAATTACATGCAAAATATTATTTATGGAACTACAATGTTGCTTCAGCAACTAGCTCAATTTGGTTGCAAGAAACGGATGAAAAATAAGGCTGCCTACAAAAGAATCCGGCCCTGTAAATAAACTCAGCCTCTCAATATGAAACTCAGCCTACTCAAAGAGATGCATCTTCTCTTATGATTCGAGCTCCCCAAGATAATTCCTCCAATGAAATTTGGCCTCCAAAGCTGCTAACAAATACATGGATCCATTCTCCCTAAAGCTTCCTCGATCTCCAACAAAAATGTAATTTTTTCTTCAATATGAGCACTTGTGAGGAATATGGATGCTTCCTCCTCCTTAACTAGCTAGAGTGGACATGTCTGATCACCGAAACCAATCTTGACTAGCTAGGGTGGATTTGTTGCACCACCGAAACTAATTGAGTCTTCTCCTTTTTTCTCGAAGCTCGAAGAGCTCACCAAATCAATTTAGAAAAATAATAAATGCATTTCAAAAGTGAGCTCCAATTCTCACTTTTTAGTTTTTATCATTAGAATACCATGGGTCCCTCCTTTATATTAGATAATATAAAGTCAATTTATAAAGATTCCTCCTTATTTTTGCATAGGTAATAACACCCTTTTAATTTAATTAGTCAACATCACCTTAGAAATATTGCCTTTCACCCCATTGAAATTTAATTTTTAAATTAATGGATCCCCTTTTTTGCCTACTATAGCCTACACGAATCAAATAGTTGACTAAGTCATTTTCGAGAAAGGGACATTATAGTCCTCCCTTTTGAGATTGCTTGCCCTCAAGCAATCTAGGATCTTGCATATCAATACCCGGATCCCAAATATGCTTGTAGAATGTTCCAACATATATCTGTTGTACCATCCTAACACATTGGAACACATCATCATTGTCACATTCTACCATACTGCGAAGCAATCCACTATAATGTAGACCATTCCTTATAGAAATCCCCAGGGGTGTTGAAGGGCATAGCTCTTCATGATCCAACTTTATCATCTTCATAATGTATCCTATGCATCCAACTGCTTATCATATTTGGATTATTTGTGGAAACTAGATTTCATCCAACTTGCAAGGATTCGTCTCTCACTTACTCCTTGCTCAAGACTTAACTATTTATATTTTGTAAAGGCGAATTGATGGCCTTGTAGGAAATTATATGCCCTCTAATCTCACTAGAGATGACATGCCGTGTCCCTAAATAATTTTTTTGACAAGGAAATTCCCAATTTTGCAATTTTGGTGATTAATTTATATATTAGATAAATAAAATTAGGAGAAATAAGTTGTGGATGTATTAAATAAATTTTGGAGAAAATTCAATGGCTGGGACTTAGGAAAAGAAGAAAAATTAAAGTGAAGATAAGTTGTGGAGATTGCCAAGAATGGAAATCAAACCATGGTATCAATTCGTAGTGTGAAGAAATCGAACCATGGTATTGTTGATTTCTGGTAGCATCGGATGTGCTCTAAGCCTCAAAATTTGCAGGGAGGCTAGGACACATGTATTCAGGAATACCCAGAAATTGTTTTGGGAAATTCCATCCGGATATAGTTTTATTAACCTTTGGAGAGAAATTTGGAGCTGATTGGATACTTCTTTTCCATAATCTTGTGAGCCATTTCATCTTTGCATCAAGTGGGACAATTTTTGAGAACATAGTGGCAGAAATAGAGTTGCTTGGAGTAGGAAATTGTCGGGGAGATTTACCTCATGAATTTGTAGGAATTTCACTTGGAGGAGGACAAATTTCTTTGTGGAGTTTCAGAGCTCAAGTCTGTTGCATTTGTGTGGGCTGAATTATTCTTCCTTAGTTCCTGCGCAAGGGTTTTACTGGGCAATTTTTGATGAAGTAGTTGTTGTAGCTTTGTGCCAGGAAATTGTTGGAATTATCACTCTATCATTTCCGCGCTATTTCTAAGTGGTTTGCAGTTATTTTGGTGGAGGATTTTGGGTGGATGCAATTGTATATTTTTGGTGGTACGCAAGTTGGGTAGTGGGTAATTGCACTTGATTTTTGGGTAATTCCGGGATGTTGGAATTTGCCCAAAATCTTTCTGGGTTTTGTTGGTCCGGGGTTGGTGAGCGTTGTCCTAATTTTTTAGTTTTTTTGGCATAGATTTGAGGCGTCAAATATTAGTTTGCCTCCAACAACAACAACAATAAATTTCTAGGTAGAGCATACATCCACTGAGCCTATTTTAGCATGGAGTTTTCTTCATTCTCACCAGGGTTTTGCATGCTTTCTTTAGCAATCCTAGGTGCACTCGTTCCACTATATTTTGTACCCAACTTCTCATCGGATATTCAATAAAATGGCTCAACTTTAGTGTTTCTACTCAATAGTGTTCTAAATTTGCCGTTCTTGTGGAGTTTTCATATTGCAGGTTTATTTGTTTGCTATAGCTAGTTCATGTTTTGATATTTCATTCTGTTTCTCTAGTTAGAATACTACATGATGTCTAAGGAACTAAATGGAATTTATCTTGCTTCCACCACTCTTCACTTTCACTGACTAGTCTAAACATGTTGAACATCCTTATGTGAAAGGATCTAGGTGAAAAAAAACATTTTTTTTTCTTTGACAATGGACTATGTAGAACATGTGAAGCACGAAGCTAAATCCACTAAAACAAACATAAATCTATTAATATAGATTATTTAATCTTCTCCCTTTGGTGCATCATTGTCTTTTCCAAAGATAATCCTTGGACCTTATGTTGTTCAAGCTATCCCTCAAACTGTCTACCTCTTGAAGTGTGTGACAAGTAGTTTCGCTGATGTATTACTTATTAAATTTTTTGTTACTACACCATGGCCCCACATTGAGTCTCATGCTAGTTCACTATTTTAGTGGTTCCTCATCTAGGTTAAACCCGCTATGTTTGATTTGGGTTCACTCTTCTTTAGGTCAGATTCCTTATTCCCCCTTATTATAGCATATGTATTCCCCTCACAATCCTCCATGCCTTTCCCTTCCTAGTTTCAAACCCACTATGTTTCAGTTGGTTTCACTCTTCTTTAGGTCAGATTCCTTCCTGCCCCTTATTATTGCATATGTCTGCCCCTCACAATCCTCCATGCCTTTCCCTTCCTAGTTTCTTTACTTGCACTTTTCAACAAAGGGTTCTCCTTGTCTCTTGGCAAGGAATTTTCCATTGGTGAACCCTTTGGTATCTCTTGAAGGCTATGTGTATTATGTTTTGCATTATTTTTGGATTATCATGGGGAAGAGGCCTTATTCTCATTGTCATTTGGGAACCATATCCCTTTCCACCTCCCCTGTGTGTGCCACATTTGTAATGGCCTTCCTCTCTGTTAAATGGCATCGCTGTTACTTAAATAGTTTCCGTGCTTTTCGTTTCAATGTTGCTCCAATCCATATTGATGGATTCTCTTATTCTTTGTCATCATTTTTTAGATGATGCTTGTTAATTTTCTTTAGGGCTATATTGTTCTTTGCTTTGATAATTGCATTTCATCATTTACATATATAATTCACCCCTTAACATTTTTCAAATTTTCAACATTATTAAGCGACATGCAATTATATAGAAAGAACAACATCATCATCAATGCAACGGAACATAAAGGAACAATAGAAGAAAAGCATACACACATAGAGACACTAGGATTGGTCGAAGACTAGGGAAAAACCCACTATTGGGAAAACCCTTTCAAATTCTTCTTATTATTCGATTGTCATTGAATGATTCAGCGAAGAGAGAGGAGTACAATGATCCATATCTTCAACCATAAACTTATCCAACAAAATCAACTAAATAATATCCATGAGATGAACCCAACCATGCCAATGATCAAAACCTTGATTCAGGAACTTGTAATCAACTATCACTGTTTGTAGTCAATTGTCAAACTCTGTGGTCAACGAGTGAAAACTTCAGTCAACTGAAAATTCAACCTTTAGGTCGTAGTTGCAGGGAAGATGCGTCATGCATGTGTCTAAAAGGCTTCGGTCGAAATTTCTCCATGACATGCTTGCGACTGTAGTTGAAATTTCTCCATGCCATGCTTACGGCTAAGACTCAGAACCCTAAAACAGAGATAGCTTCGGACCTTGCAATTTCGGACTTGTGCCAACTAATCTCCGGGAACTTGCCTCAGACCTGTGCAAGCCAAACCAAAGAAGAGAATAGAAGAATGCTCCATCATGATGTCCAAATGAGCTTGAGGTCTCTTGTATTTATAGCCTTCCAAGGGTGTCCAGCTTGTTTTAAGGTCGACCTGATCAAATATGCACATGTGGGCTTTAATTCAAAAATACACTTTCCTTTGTCAAAATTGAGTGCTTCAATAGTCAAAATTGGTCTTCTCGAAAAGAGGAATTTAGTCCCATGATTGGAATTTGTCACTGAGGTGTCAAAAAATAACACTCCCTCTCAGCTAGGGAGAAATTCCAATCATGTCATCATATCGTGTCCCATCTCAAGATATCGTCGTCAAATGTTGTCACTGCTCATCTTGGCTCATCTTGGCTTATTCCTGCTTATCTCTTGATTGTTTCTGCTCATATGCTGAACATTCACGAATCTAAAAGAAGAAGGATTTGACACAAGAGGGGAGTTCAATCTATCACCCTCTATCTATCGGGAGCCACTGCTACCACTCAGAATCACTACCAGCAAGGAGCCATTGCTACCACTCGGAATGACTACCAGCGGGGAGCCAAGAATATGACTCGGGAAACCTCTACCAGCAGGGAGCCAATGCTACAACCTGGGAAACTTTGCCAGCGGGGAGATAATGCGACAACCCAGGAAACTTTGCCAGCCAGGAGCCAGTGCTACAACGCGGGGAACTCTTCCAACGGGGAGCCAATGCTATAACCCAAGAAACTCTACCAGCGTAGAGCCAATTCTACAACTCGGGAAACTCTGCGAGTGGGGAGCCAATGCTACAACCCAGGAAAATCTACTAGCGAGGAGCCATTGCCACAACCTGGGAAACTCTGCCAATCTTCCCACCATGACCCTTTAAGAGTTAGTGGTAGAACACCTGCATCTGCAGCTTGAGTGGGATGCCACTTACAATAAATAGTAAGGATCGTGCCTAACTCAAGCAGCCAACACCCATTGGCCAGATGGGTGGGAAAGACATGCCAACTGGGGTATACTTTGCATAGACCAAGATAGGGGAGCAACATCTCCGACCTTATGGGTAACAGATGGGGATGATACCCTATTGTCCACAAATCCCTTGACCCTAGGAGCCCTACATCTCAATTCTTCACCCTGGGAGCTCAGACAGGGGGGAAGAGTTGGCTCAGTGTCCTTGATCAGCCTAGACCCTTACTTCAGGGGGGTCACATCCATAAATCCATCCTGCTCTCTGTAGATTAAAAACATATTTTCATGCTCATATTTGGTACTTGCTTGATCAACATGATAAAATCAAATCAAATATTATATCAAAAATATATATATCACAAAAAGCATGCTTTATTCATCCTCCCTCTCACGGAGGAAGTAACCACAAACCTAAGCCTATCTCATGCAACAACATTCTCAAACTTTGCCCCAGCTACATACAACATTCTTTGGCAGTCAAATTCCAATCTTGCCATCGCAATATATCACTGTCATATCTAGAACCAACTCAAACAAGTCTCCAATGATCTTCTTTAACCAAACGACCCCGTAGCTAGCCATGGTAGCAACAATTTACTCAACCTCAGTCGTGCTTAAAGCTACAAACTTCTCATTCAAAACATCATGGCAGATCTAATACAAAGGCAACACCCAGATGTGCTCATCTCATGAAAAACAATCCTAAATAACATCATTACTATTAGGTTTTGGTAGCATCGGAAGTGATCTAGCCTTGAAAATTGGAGAGACCAAGGCACATGAGTTCTAAAGAACCCAGAACAATTTGGTGAAATTCCACCCGGATTGTATTTTATTAAAATAATTAATATTTTTAATGGGGTTCCTATGTCTAAACTTAGGGAAATTAAAATACTAATGGGTATTAATCAAAATATGGGTGAGAATGATCTAGAAGGCATATCAAGTAATATTTTAATCTTAGCCGTTGATTAGAGACTTAATCTCGGTCGTTGAAGTCTCAACAGGAAAAGTATAAGAAGGAGGCTTGGGGTTCATTTAGAAACACATAGAGAGATTGGGGCAATTGATTTTCTGAGGTGAGAAGTTCTTAGGAGGATAATCGATAGGCGAGATCTTGCAGCAGAGGGGCAGGGATAGTTTGGGAATACTAACAAAGAGGCAGAGAGAAGCCTGTGGAGGCAATGCAGCAACAAGGAGGACTGACGTTGGGCTAATCTGGGCCCATGCAGCCTTGATGTAGAGCCAAAAGGGCCAATGCAAAGGAGAAACCTACCTTCCACACAAAAATCCGAAATTGCCAGATCAATCGGGAAAGCTGATGTAGTGCGTAGACGTGACAACGCAAGGTTGATGCAGGGCCTACGCAGGGTCAACTCAGAAGTAGTCGGGATTAGCCAGTCCTGCTGCCGGATCAGCCAGAATCTGCCAGGTGAAGTGAGGTAAAACTCACTCAGATTTTCCGCCATTGTATTTCTCTGTCATTGGATTGTCGGGAGGGCATCCAACATTTGTATTTAGAATTATTGCTTAATAATAGAAAACCCTCAGAGCTGTTGCACCGTTTTTCCCGCATTGGGTTTTTCTGAGGACAATTTTGTCCAAAAATAACTGTCTTATGTATGTTGTTCTTTGCTCAGTTTCCTTGTTTCATGCAAATTAAATTTAAGTAGTGTAGGTTGCAGAAGTAATTTGCTTCAGTATTCAAAATAATAACTTGATGAATGTAATTAAAATCAAGTAGGTGAAGTAGATTTAGATTTGCTACAGTAGGGGTTCCTTGAGGATTAGGAATTTTCACATGGTATCAGAGGGTTGATTTTGAAATAGGAAGAGCAGATCCAGCACTAAGCAGAGAGGTCAATAACTGCATTTGGCAGCAATTCGAATCCCCTTGAAGGGATTGCGCAGTCCTTGTTGCTAAGTAGAGATTCCAAGGAAATCTCTCTTTGAGAGAGTCGACAGAGAGGTACGATTTCTAGTTTGTGAGTTCGCAGTGGTAGAGGGAGTGACGCAAAGCCTCAGCGTAGTGCTTGAAGGACGCAGTTTCTACCGGGGCAGAGATTTCATCGGAAAAGAGCGAGGACACATAGAAGGTGAATTTTCTCCTCAGAGATCTTTTTGCCAAAAAGTCTGAATTTCTCACTTGCTGGGCAGCTAAGCAGTGACTAAAGGAGTCTATTCAACAGTTGGGTGAGATGACATCGCATGGGCTCAAAAATCAGGACAGGTTGGAAGGAGCTGCCAACTATGTCATATGGAAGACTAGAATATTAGTTGTTCTGGAGGAGTACAATCTCGAAGCCTACGTCAAAATTGTTGTAGTTGTTCCTGCTGACAATGATCAAAGGAAGAAGTACAAGTTCAAGTAGGGGAAGGCAAAGAGGCTCATTCTCGATGAAGTTCGAGATCATGTGGTCTCACACTTGCAGGGCAAGGATACAACCCGAGAGATGTGGGAAGCCTTGTCTTCATTGTATGAAGGCTCTTTCGAACAACGGAAGATGCACCTAGAATAGAAGTTGCAGTGGACTTTGATGCAGAATGGAGGAGGGGTTAACTCCTATCTTCAACGTCTTCAGGATACCAGAGACCAACTTGCTACAGTGGGGTCCACTTAGTCAACCGTGATGGTGAGGATAACCTTGAATGGAGTCTCGGATGAATGGCAAGTCTTCGTCCAAAGCATATTGGGCAGGGAAAGACTACCTTCATGGGAGGAGATGTGGGCAGCTCTTCAACAAGAGGAATTAAGGAGGGACTTGGTAAAGGTCAACCTCATGGCAGCAGTGGGAGTGGCACGAAGACCAAGGAGGAGGAGAACGTAGCTCTAGCATCAAAGGAACAACAGAAGCAGAAGTGGAAGAAGGACATTTCGAAGGTGAAATGTTTCAGATGTGGTGAGATGGGCCACTTTGCATCCCAATGTCCTTTGAAGCAAAAGGATAAGGTTGAGAAACATGATCCTAAGGCTGCTCCAGCGAAAATTGATAAAGATGAGTTTACCATGAGTGCCCACGCATCTCCAAGAGGGAAATGGGGTGATATTGAGTTGTAGTAGGGAGGACTATATGTGGGCAGGATCCTTGAGGAGTCCACCTCTTGGATCAATTCCTTGCTATGGGAGCCCAAATATTCAAGAGTAGCAAGATGGACTTAGTGTCAGATGATGCAGTGGATTGTTTGGAGAGATAGATGCAATAGTTGGAGAGTAGAGATTGATCAACGCAGAGCAACGTTGGTAGCAGTGCAATTGGCACAGTACGAAAGTCAGTAGCATCGAAAAAAATTCAGAGGGTCAGAGACTAGAGCAGTTAGATTCCAACATGCATGGTATTATGCTGAACACTGTTAAGTTCAGTTAATTTTGGATGTTTTTTTCTCAAAAACAGAGTTGCAGTACGAATGCAGTATTAGCAGTGGTTGTGCTAGCAACATAGTAGATGCAACATTTGAGAGGGAGTTGTAGTACATATGCAAAAGTGGCAGTGACAATGTCATGGGCAGCAATACAATAACAACAACACAGTGTTGGTGGCAACAACTGTGCAAAAAGGAGGTGCTTCAGAGACAAAGCAGCATGCAGGTGGACATTGTTGCTAGAGCACTTTCCTTGCTATGAGGGAGTGTTAGTTTTTGGTAGCATTGGAAGTGCTTTAGCTTTGAAAATTGGTGGAGAGGCTAAGGTACATGAGTTCTAAAGAACCCATAAACCGTTTGGTGAAATTCCACTCGGATTGTATTTTATCAAACTAATTAATATTTTTAATGGGGTTCCTAAGTCCAAACTGAGGGAAATTAAAATATTAATGGGTATTAATCAAAATATGGGTGACAATGGTCTAGAAGGCGGATCAAGTCATGTTTTAATATTAGCTGTTGATTAGAGACTTAATCTCAGCCGTCGAAGTCTCAATAGGAAAAGTATAAGAAGGAGGCTTGGGGTTCATTTAGAAACATAGAGAGATGGAGGAAATCGATTTTTTGGGATGAGAAGTTCTCAGGAAGAAAATTGATTGGGGACATCTTGTAGTAGAGGGGAAGGGATAGTTTAGGAATACTGACAGAGAGGCGGAGAGAAGCTTGTGGAGGCAGTGTAGCAACCAGGAGGACTGACACTGGGCCAATCAAGGCCCACGCAGCGTTGACGCAGAGCCAGAAGGGTCAGCGTAGAGGAGAAAGCTGCCTTCCACGCAGAAATCTAGAACAACCAGAACAACCGGGAAATTTGACGCAATGGGAAGAAGTGACAACATATGACTAACGTAGAGCGTGAAAGGCTAACGCAGGGCCTATGCAAGGCCATCGCAGAAGTAGCCGGGGTTAGCCAGTCTTGCTTCCAGATTAGCCAAAATTTGCTGGGTGAAGTGAGGTAAAACTCACTAAGATTTTCCGCCATTGTATTTCTCTATCACTGGATTGTCGAGGGGGCATCCAACATTTGTATTCAAAATTACTGCTTAATAATAGAAAACCTTCAGAGTTGCTGCATTGGTTTTCCGCATTGGGTTTTTCCGGGGAATATTTTGTCTAAAAATAACTGTGTCCTATGTATCTTGTTCTTTTCTCAGTTTCCTTGTTTCATGCAAATCAAATTTAAGTAGTGTAGGCTGCAGAAGTAATTTTCTTCAGTATTCAGAAGAGTAACTTGATGAATGTAATTAAAATCAAGTAGGTGAAGTAGATTTAGATTTGCTGCAGTAAGGATTCCTTGAGGATTAGGAATTCTCACAAGTACATCTATGTAGTCACATATCATAGGAATAATATTTCATCTCGAACTCAATGGCCAACTCCCTCTTACTCTTGATCATCAGTTGCTCACTACCTGTCAAGAATAAATCACGAGCATATAAAACCAAAATCAAATGCATACCTTGGACCAACTTAGAGGAATGGATCAGAACTACTTCCAAGCTTCAACAACTGTTTATCCATACAATGCTTTCTTAGAAACTTCCCTACTCATAGAGTTCTTCCATCATCTGCTTCACGACTGTAAGACTGTCATACTCCAAGTGCGCTCCTGATCTCATGCATAAGGATTTAGTTTTATGACCTATAGGCATAACCACACCCATAGGCTTTCTTCCGTGCGGTTGGAGTTCTATAACCGCACTGATGAGCTTGCTTCCATGCGGTTGGGGCTTAGACTAGGAGAAGCCGTCTCTGCTCAAATTAGAACTTGCCAAAACTTCTTCAATCAACATCAGATGGTTGTTTATGACCAAAATCCTTCAACAGTGAAGTACTAGGTGATAAAATCTCATGAAGTGTTTCTCCCTCTGAATGAGAAGCCTCTTCAATCCTCGCTATCAACCTGCCTATCATAATAATGTCATGCTACAACAAAACTGTTAGATCACAAAATATATCAGGTTCTCAGACATATATCATAATGGTCATCATCATATCAAACATTCGTCAAGGGTTAGTTTCATATAAGAGTATCTTCATACTTCAAGGATCATAATAATCAAGTTAGGGCTTCCATATCTACCAAATGTTAGATTTACTGATATTTACCAAGATCAACAAGAGAACCAATCTTATTGTCACACTTCCATCATGCTTATCTAAAGCATTAACAACAACATCAAGCTACCATATATAAAAAACAAAGTGCTAGCCTTGTTTGTGAAATCCATCAAGTCTAAAATGAAAGATGCTAGCCAAATATCAAGAGCACCAATATGTACCATAAATCAAACTTACTTTCATATTCTTGTCATACCTCGGGGCTTACTTTGCCATCCAATATTGCAACTGAAACATAATATTGAAACGAAGCATCATACATACCTTGTAGTATTCAAATACCTGTGCACCTTCTTATTTGACATAAGCAACTGTAGCTCTTTTGCAACTTTTCATCAGGTGCCTCTTTTCCTTTTCCAATGCTAGTTTTTTTGTTCTTGCACTAGCCATGATCCTCAAGAAGGATCCACTTATCACATCTCATCAAGGAGGTAAGCAGTAACCACATACTTAAACATTCATGGAGGAAGCGATAATCAAATCAATAATCATAAACAAGAATAGAATCATAAAGAGGTAACATAATTCTAAAAGGTACTTATCTTTAACGAGCGGAGATCAAATCCCTCTTGAACCAACCTTCAAGAATCCTTACTATCCATTGTCCATATTTCCATTGACTTCATCAACAACCAAGGCCATCAAGCCTGACCCAAGCTTAGAACATCTTCGCACTGATCATGTTTCAAAACTGCAAAACTCAAGCTATCATTTTATCCCAGGGTTTCTTCCAAACCCTAACCTCATGACATCCGTCAAATTCTAATAACCAGATTTCCGAGGGTTTTCTTCGAACCCTCGTATTCTTTTAAGTCTCCTCCATCTTCTCTTTCTTCCATCTTCCATATTCTTTTAGGTCTCCTCTATCTTCTCAGAGGTGTTCTCAATGATGCTTCTTCAGCCCAGCTCTGATACCATGTTAATTTTATTCAGGGTTTTTTTCCCGTGGAAAAAGTCGTAATTTTCATTAAAGGAGAAAATTACATTTTGTATATGTTGAGCATTACTTAAGTAAGGCATTGCCTGTTAAAAAAGGATGAAAACTTTTGTGCATTCCTCCACATAGGGAGCGAGCTAATTGAGAACAACAAAATAGAGAGCTAATGGCCTCTTCGTAGAGAGGATATGGTGCTATAAAAAAGTTCTGTATAAATATTTACAATATAGGCAAAAAGGTAATTTCAAAAACATCCCATTCCTTGAAATGATGCTTCAAATAGATTTTGGGTCTATGAAAGGTCTGTGGTAGTGCTGGTAGGCAACATCATCCTTTTCCTCGCATATCACCCAAGTATTGTCATCCCTGAGCACTACTTCCTTGGATAAGTGATCAACAGCTGAGTTCCGCTCCCTGTAAATATGGTGACAAGTGAAAGAGTCAAAAGACATAATAAGTCTATGAGTCTCATCTAGAATATGCTTCAATGTATATGCATTGCAGATGTGTTTTTTGTTGATCCAATTGACAACCAGTTTTGAGTCACCATATAGTTGAAGGTTTGTGCATTGTTTATAGAATGCATATTGGATGAGGTATTTAGCAGTTATAAGCTCGGCATAGTTATTTGTTCCTCTACCCAAACCCATTTGAATTTTGTAGGAATGAGAACTAGATAAGTGTAAAATAGCTCCCCCCCACAACCAGATTCCTATGCCGATCCATCAAAGTAAGTCCATGGTATGGAGGTGTTGATGACTTCTGTCTCCATATTCCTGCATTGTTTTTGAGAGATGTCATCAGGTATCGAATGATAATTAGCTATGGTTCTGTTCAGTATGGAAGTCCAAAAGGGGGGCTTTTGCTGGAATATAATTTGATTCCTAGCTATTCATAATGCCCAGCAAATGAGCAAAGGTATATTCCTTTCCTTTCCTGTGGTGTCTTTCCACCAATTATTCCATGCATCCTTTATGTTGTTGTCATGCGACTGACTGTGGATGGAGAGCGTTGAGAGAAAATAATTCCATAGCTGTTGTGATATAGGGCACTCCAGAAAGAGGTGTTCTGTATCTTCGTTGCTATTCTTGCACAGGTAGCACCAAAACGACCTTGAGAAGGATCGTTTCATCAGGTTTGCTCTCATCAGGACTTTGTTGTTCAGTATTGGCCACAGAAGCAACTTCGTTCTTGGGGCCGCTTTTAACTTCCATATGAGGTTCCACCAAGGCTTAGAGGCTGGCGGTTTGTGGGGATCCATCAGAGCCAAGTATCTTATCTTGGGGACATAAGAGCCATGTTTGTCAAGGGCCCAAATTAGCTCATCGTCTCCTTCTGTGATCCTGATATGGGTCTTTGTTAAAGCAGTAATGTAGTCTGTCCAGTCTTGTTGCCAGGGCAGAGGAATGTTTAAAACAAAATCCTGTTTTTCAAGCCTGTTGTGTCAGAGAGGATCGCCCATTATCAGCTATGTGACTTATGTGTGTTATACCATGATCAACAAGGTGTGTTTTCAGCTCCTCAAGAAGTCTGTGCGCATTGCCACAACCAACCCATGGGTCTTCTCCTATGTGCACCAGGGAGCCAGATCGGATTCTCCAAGTCAGTCCATTTCTTATCAGGTCCATAGCTTTTGTTACTGCCTTCCAGATGTTAGATATGTTCCCACTGGGTCGGTGGGCATGTCTAATTCAATCAAGTGGGTTTGAAGGGTTGATATATTTAGAAACAACAATCTTCATCCATAGACTACGATTATTGAGTAGCTGCCAACCTAGCTTTGCTGCAAGTGATTTGGAAAAGGTGTCCACTCTCTTAATCCCCCGTCCTCCCCATCGTTTAGGCAGTGCCAGAGATTCCCATCTTGTCCAAGCAAAAATTCTCCCTGTCTGTTTCTCCTTCCATAGAAATCGACAACAAATGTTTTGTAGCCTATCCAGTATGCCCCTGGGAATCTAGGCCAAGGTCATCCAATATATAGGCGTTGCTTCTAATAGTACTTTGATCAAAATCAACCTGCCTGCCCTTGACAGATATTTATGGTAGCATATGTTCAAACGCTTTTCTACCTTAGTAATTAGCCAGAGCCAGTTAGCTATTTTGTAACCATACCTCTTCAGGCGATAGCCAAGGTACCTCAAACCTTCCTCTGTAGGTTGGGTAGTAAAGGGGAATCTCCTTAGGACGAATTGTAATTCGTTTTCGGTGCATCCGGAAGCTGTAATAGTGAATTTATATTTGTTCAACGCCATACCCATGGCTTTTTGAAAGGTGCCAATAGCTTGGTGAAGAGCAGTGAGGTCGCCGATGCCCCCGTTGAGGAATATGAGGACATCATCAACAAAGAGCAAATGAGTCAATATAGTTGCGTCAGTGTTTGATACCCCTAAATTTCCCCTGTCTGTGGTCTTCTCCAATAATTCTGCTTAGACCCTCCATGATAAGAAGGAACAGAAGGGGGGATAGGGGACATCCCTGCCTGAGGCCCCGCTCAGCATGAAAAAAGGGGGATGCCGATCCATTAATGAGGACATTGTAAGCGACATTGGTAATACAACTCATGATCCACTTAATGAAGGTAAAAGGAAAACCCAATTAAGTTAATAGGATCCAGAGGTATAGCCAGTTGAATTTATCAAAAGCTTTAGATAGGTCTATCTTCAAATTCATTCCTTTTAGTTTCTTGAGCTGTACGGACTGAAGGAGTTCTTGAGCAGTGCCAATCATCTCATGTATTTGCTTGTTATGTAAAAAGGCAAATTGTTCATGGGATATGTGAAGGGACAGGATAGGCTTTATCCGATTGGCAATAATCTTGGCTATAATTTTATATATGCAGTTGCATGAGGATATAGGCCTGAAGTCATCAAAGGAGGAGGGCTTGTCAACTTTGGGTATAAGTGTAATGAAAGTGGATTTGAGGCCGTCCGATATCCTTCCACTCCTTCTGCTCTGCTCTATGATTCGCAAGAGGTCTGTCCCTATGACTTCGAAGAAGGCAATGTAAAATTCCACTATCCATCCATCCGGCCCCAGACTTTTGTCCTTCTTAAGCCATTTCAAAGTAGCTTCTAGCTCTTCTAGAGAAACTTCTCATGTGAGTTCCTGTTCTGCCTCCTGGTCTACATAACTGGGAAAGAGATGTGCAATTCGCATAACTTCGGCTAGGATAGCATTAGGAGGAGCCTTGTAGATGTCTTTGAAATGTGAACACGCTAGTGTTGCCAGCTCTCGCAAAGATTGAACTGATTGTCCATGTGTATCTTTAAGCTCCCATATTGTGTTAATTGCCTTCCTTCGGTTGGCATGTTTATGATAGAATTTAGTGTTGTCGTCCCCCTCCTTCAGCTAGATAGCCCGGGTATGGAGTCTCCAGCTCTCTTCTCTATCTCTTAAGATTTGAGTCCTCTTCTGCAAAGTTGCAACGTATTTATCCTTTTGCTCCTGAGATGCTATGAATCCTCTTGTGTCCTCCTCAAAAGAGTGAATTTCTTCCTTTGCTGTTCTGAGGAGATGCTCTTCCACTTCCCTTTTCCTCTTAGCCCAAATCTTGGAGAGGGACTTCAACTCCTTCATATTATGCGCGAAATCGTGCATAAGGTTCCCTGCTGAGCCGGGAGGGTTAGCCTTCCAAAATTCAGTCACCATTTTTATGTAGTCCACATCCCGTAGCCATGTGGAGTTAAATTTGAACGGGGCCTTTGGTTTGTCAATTTCATCTTGCAGCTCTAGGTAGATGGGTCTATGGTCAAATAGGCCTCCAGAGCCAACCCATTGTCTGATACGGGATCCCTTGTTGACCAAAAATTCTTTCATGAGGAATCTGTCAAGTTGTTTGGGCAGGCTTGCGTCCCCTGCTCTATTGTTCCTCCAAGTGGGCTGCAATTTGGCTGAGGGGATATCAATTAAGTTGTGGTCCTCCAGGAGATTTTCAAAGAATACAGACAATGCATCCACCTGTGCTTGATTGCCCCAAGTTTTTGCATACCCCAAGGAGAAATTTGGGTTCCCCCCATGATGATGTTATCTTGCGGGAGGAAGGTTGAATTAAGCAATTTTCTCAAAAAGTTGGCTCTGTCCTGATAGGGACTATATATATTAATGATCCTGAAGTCTGCTTCAAGAGTAAGAGAGTAGATGTCCACTCCCAAATACCCCTGTCCTCCCCAAACTCTCAGAGTCTTGATAGTTCGATTGCATATGCCCAATGTTAACCCTCCAGATCTACCCATGGCATCTAGGGAGTGGAAAGACCAGCCTGGTAGCCAAGAATCGAGTAAGGGGGAGATGGTGCTTGCAAGGCCAAGGGTTTCTTGAAGGAAAATAATGTCTACAAACTCTGTAGCAAAAAGACGCTTTAGGGCTAGTTTTCTATACGGGCTAGCCATCCCGCGACAGTTGAAGGAGAGCAGCTTCATGGAGGGGGGATGTTAGGGGTTTGCTCTTCTCTAAGGGCCTAGTCAATGGTTTTCTGTTTGCCAGATGCAATTTCCTCCCCTGCCTGATGCTTGGTTTTGGATAAATGGGAAGGACGCCCCCAGGATTTAGGAAGAGAGGGAGTAGAGTCTATCCCGAACCCTATGATATCGAGGCCCTGTAAGCGCATTCTTGATCGAAGGGGGTATTAAGATTTCAAAGGGTACGGGTGGACGGGTGATGAGGCGGAGGGAGTTTCTCAGAGGGAAGGCTGGGGGGAAGAGTAAGCGGGAGGGGGGGGGCGCTATGGGGCAATGCTGAATGATAGGGGGATAATGGAAGAGCCAGGGAAGATGAGACAATGGATGAGTGATATTGAGGGGAGCAGCCGAAGTGTTTGTAATCCAGTCTTGTAGTGGAAAAGTAGGCAATATAGGAGAAACAAAAGTGGAATATGCAAAAGAGAGTGGAGAATTAGCCGTACCCGTGGAATAAGCGTCCCCTATAGCTGCCCGAGCTCTTTTCAGAGGTGGGGAGGGAGGCCGGAATGGAGCTTTCCCACGCTTCTTCCTTGCTTCTTTCTCGTGTGCCTTGTCTGCAGTTGCTGGTGTTTGTTGTGGCTGTTCTTCCACTTCCATCGCTGGTTGAGGTTGATCTTGAAGAGTGCAAGCATCTTGGTCTTTTTCCGCCGATTGATGGCCCCTCTTGTTGATCAGGGGCAATCCTTGTATACGTGTCCGACCTTGTGGCACCTATGACATCTGTAGGGTATACCTTCATAGTCCAGTGGCTGCTTCCGAGTGTATGTTCTCTATTGTATGGTAATATATTCCTATAAACTTCCCTTGGTGTCCATATGCACCAAAATCCTAGTGAAAGCCATCTTTCTAGTGGATAAATAGGATTTATCAAATTCCATGTATGTGCCAAGTGAGTTCCTGATGCAGCGGGAAATGTCTTCAGACCAGAAGTGTAATGGGAGCCCTGGTAATCTGATCCAGATCGGGCCAACACCTATCTGCTCTGTATCTGGGTCAAAAAGCGGTGACCATCGCTTCAGGAGGACAGGGGCATGCTCGAAGTGCCAGTATGACGATAGGACCCAGTTCGTGTGATCTGGCCTAGAGAAACGTAAGGCAAACCAGCCCTTCACAAAGGTCTGCACTGTGGGCAGGTCAACTAAATGATGTCCCCAAACCTCTGAGACCCATGTTTTTAAGCGAGCCGCCGTGTAGTTCCGTCCCTGAATTATTTCGACTAAAACCCTATCTGCAAAATCCATTGTATTTCCTAATTGGATATCCTCTTCGAGCCTGAGAAAGGTATCAACAGCTTTAGGGCTAAAGCATCTGGTTTTCTTGTGGGGCCTCGCTTCAGTGGCAGTCTTCCTGACGGTCAGAGTTGTACTCAGGATCAGGTGGGTTCATGGGGGGAAGAGATGGGTCGGCAGGGAGAGCGTCCGATAAAGGGGGATATTAGTGAAACTCCCAGATGGGGGAATAGATGTGCGCGGCGTAATCAGGGGGACCGCTGAGGAAGATGGAACGAGTGCAGCGGGGGGATAATCAGACTGAGGGGGATGGGAGGTATGACTAGGGCTAGGAATCAGAGGGTTAGTGTTAAGACAACCCATTGCAAACCCTAGAGATGACAGAGACGACAGAGTGGATGTTGAAAAATGTGCAATAAGAAATGTTAAATTTAGAATGTGCTAAAACTAGACCTGCTAAAAATAGCATGTCTAAAAATAGCAGTTTGGCCAGTGAGGTCATTGACCACATTGGGTGAGAGGTGAAACTGCTAAAAATAGAAAGTTCTAAAAATAGCATTTTTGGGTCCCTTCCTATTTTAAGCAGTCCCTGGTCAACTATAGGATAAAAAGAAATTGGGTCTTAACAGCAATTAAAATATTAATTAATAATCTCCATGAGTTAATTAATTATGGAAAATTAAACTTGAAGTCCTTGTGAGATCATGCATTATTTTCTCCCTTGATTTAGGAATTTATCCCTTGATTAAAAAGAGATAAGGTTCACGTTCATAATGAGAGGATCAGTTGACTTAGTTTTAGTTAGCAAGTCCAGTTAGATTAATTTAACAAGTTGTTAAAATAATGAAATATAGTTTGTTAATGCTTGCATGCATGTGACAACTATTATTTCAGATAACTGAGCATTCCCTCATGGATAATTGATGCATGTCAGTTCAGACAGAGACCCAGTTGAGATCAGATGAGGGACAGTGTACTATCAGATGCTTGGATATTTCTAGTAAGTATTCCTTGCATGGAGAAAGATCTATTATAGGAGATTGGAGGACTTGTGGCCTATATATTGAGGCCTCGGTAGTTCATGATTTTCATCTACTGATTGAAGATCATTAGGATCTTCTGATTACAGAGAGAGAGGGATAGCTATTGAGCTGATTATTTTTGTATGTTGTTGAGGATATACACTTGATTGATAATACAGTGTTGGGGATTTATGCTGGTGCTTTCCCTTGGATATATCTTGTGTTATGTGTGATTATTTCTCTTGATCAACTATGCATGTTTCTACTTGATGTTGTTCATGAATTCGATTATGCTTCTGCTTAATGTTTTGTAAAAGTAGAACAAGTATTATGCTTTAGGACATTACATATATCGGTTTGTTCTATAGGTGAAATTTCTACAGTGGAGAGGGACAACTAGGTTGGAGGGTCGTCCGGCAGTGTCACCGGGTGATTAGATGGGCTTGTGAGAGAGGGGAGACTGGAAATGGTCTCGTTCAGCTTGCTGTTATACGAATGTGGGGTTGTGCAGATAGAACCCTCCACTAGTGGTTCTATCGAGTAATCCACCAGATCGAGGTCGATCGCTGTCAGTGAACTTGAAACGCCAGCTGCCTATGGTAACCGTCAAGGGAGAGTGCAGCTAGGAGAACGAGCGATGATAGCCAAAGGTTTATGCGTCAACCGTGGAGCAGGTAAAAAACGGGCACGGTAAAACAGTAAAAACCTAGTTACGGTGACAGTATGGAAGGTATAAGGTGAGCCTACCCTGTGCAGAGGAACGTGTACTTTTATTGTACAACTAGTTGCATCATCGTGCTGCAGACACGCAGCTGCTAGCCGTATTCTCCTACCTGCTTCGTCTCATCAGTGAGCGCTCCCTCCATCGCTATCCTTCAGAGTCAAATTCACCACATAACATTATTAAAGTTTACAACATTATTGAGCGGAATATGCAATTATATAGAAAGAACAAAATCATCATCAATGCAACAGAACATAAAGGAACAATAGAAGAAAAACATACACACATAGAGACACCAGGATTCATCGGAGTGTTAGTTTTTGTAGAATCGGATGTGTTCTAGCTTTGAAATTTTGTGGAGAGGCTAGAGTACATGAGATCTCCAAAACCCATAAATCGTTTCTGGAAATTCCCCCTAGAAATGACTTAATTAGATTATTAGTCAGTTTTTAAATATTTCCTGAGTCTAAACTTAGGGAATATGACTAATTAATCATAATTAATTAAGTCAAGGTGTGAATGTTCTAGAAATTCAAACAGATCGACTTCAAGTTAATCCTAGCCATCGAATAAGATCTCATCTTGGTCGTTGAACTCTCAATAGAGGATTATAAGAAGAAGTCAATGGGGCTTGGAGAAATCACTTCAGCAGTTCGATTTCATGAGCAGATCGATTTCCAGAGTAGCAACAATCAGTTGCCAGAGAGAGAGCTAGTGAGATTGAAGCAGTGATTGAGGGGCAGGGACTGTGAGCCAGAGGGTAGATTTTCCAGATCCGAGGAGGCAACAACAAGTGAGTCGAATTATCCCAAAGAGGCAGCGTTGAGGGACTACGCAGTTCTTCATTCAGGTAGATTGATTTGGTGAGGAGAAAAATTCATTCTCAGTTCTAGAGGTCAGGAAGGAGTACCAGAGGGCCAGAGAGACGATTTTGTCAACTTCCAGAGGAAAAACGACTTCATCTGAGCCTTGTCCAGAGCAGTCGTCTAGCTAGCTATGCAGAGCAACACAGAGGTTGACCTAGTGCTCTAGGAGGCTGAGTTTCAATAGGGAAAGTACAACCAAAGATTTCCTGTGGAAGAAGGGTAATTCCCTTCAGTATTTTACTCAAATTTTCTTGCTATTTGGATTGCCAGTTGGACATCCATAGATGTACTTAGATTTCACTGCTGCATAATAAAATAAACCCTCACTGCTGCACTGGTTTTCCCAAGTTGGGTTTTTCCGGGGACATTGGTCCAAAAATAACTGTTTAATTTTATGTGTGTGTACTAGCATTTCTTCCAGAGTTTATTTCTTTCGCAATTTTATTTGGGTAGGTTACAATGTGAGTTATTCAGTGTTTGCTATAGGAAACAGTAAATAAATTGTTAAATTTAATTAGCAACTAGAGAATAATTTCCAGTTGTTGCAATAGGATTCAGGTTTCCAAATTTTCACATGGAAACAAGGGCAAAACTCACTATGGGGAAAACCCTTTCAATTTTTTCTTATTAGATTGTTATTGAATGATTCAACAAAGAGAGAGGAGTACAATGATCCATATCTTCAACCATAAACATGTCCAGCAAAATCAATTAAATAATATCCATTAGATGAAGCCAACCATACCAATGATCAAACCCCTGATTCAAGAACTTGTAATCAACTGCCACTATTTGTAGTCAACTGCTGAACTTTACGGTCAACGAACGAAAACTTTAGTAAATTGAAAATTCAACCTTTAGGTCCTAGCCACAGGGAAGATGTGCCATGCATGCAGCTAAAAGGCTTTGGTCAAAATTTCTCCATCACATGCATGCGATTGCAGTCAAAATTTCTCCATCACATGGATGCAATTGAGACTCAAAACCCTAAAACAAAGATGCGAGCTTCGGACCTTGCAATTTCGGACCTGTGCCAACCAATCTCTGCGAACTTGCCTCAAACCTGTGCGAGCCAAACCGAAGAAGAGAATAGAAGAACGCTCCATGATGATGTACAAATGAGGTCGAGGTCACTTGTATTTATATCCCTTCCAAGGGTGTCCAATTTGTTTTAGGGTCGACTTGATCAAATATGCACATGTGGGCTTTAATTCAATAATACTCTTTCCCTTGTCCAAATTGAGAGCTTCAATAGTCAAAATTGGTCCTCTCTAAAAGAGGAATCTAGTCCCATGATTGGAATTTGTCACTGAGTTGTCAAAAATTAACAATGCTATTTGATTTTCATTTTCGCTATAGACCTTTATCCTCACTTGGCCTTTCCTTTGTGAGTGTTCCTTCTTGCCCCTCAATTTTCTCTCTTTGTGGCATTTTTCATTTTCATTGGGAACCCCTTGCTACAACCTTTTGCCCTTTTATTTTTATCTTAAGCTACACATCTTTGGGGATGGAGCAATTTGGTAGCCTTCTTCCAATAGGAAATATTACAACATCCGATCACTACTAATAGCATGGGCCACTATATAACTTTATTATGCCACATTTACTTCTTTTATCCTCTTGTTTTTCCTTGCTCCCTTATTTGCCCATTTGTTTTTTTTCTTTAGCAAGTTCTTGAGTAATGGAGTAGTTTGACATTCTTATGCTACACATCTTTGGGGGATGGAAATTTGGTAGCCTTCTTCCAATAGGAAATATTACAACATCCGATCACTACTAATAGCATGGGCCACTATATAACTTTATTATGCCACATTTACTTCTTTTATCCTCTTGTTTTTCCTTGCTCCCTTATTTGCCCATTTGTTTTTTTTCTTTAGCAAGTTCTTGAGTAATGGAGTAGTGAAATTTGAGTACATCTATGTATGCTCAACTGGCAATCCAAACAACAAGAAAATTTGAGTAAAACATTGAAGGGAATTACCAATGTTTTAAAACTCCGACTCGACCGAGGATCGACTTCGACTCCGACTCCAACTCGGTATCGACTCGGCCGGCTCGATTCAATGACTCGATCGTTGTAAAAAATACATTATATATATATTTAAAACAAAAAGACATAATTTTAAGATTTTAAACATAATTTTAAAGATTTTCATTCATGTTTCCAAACACACAGCATTATAATATAGATGGAAGACAACATATGATCAAAGTAGGCTCATGAATATATCCATTATATCAAAATGGCACTTGGTGCACTGTCTAATGGCAATACATAGTTAACTGTCATACATGATCAAAGATTCAAAACAAAAAACACATAACCAAGGAGGCTAGAAATGGCCTCTACAACAAAAGTACATTGTGACCAGACTCCAATACTACTGGCTAGTAGCTACTGCCAGAGGAGCCAAGATCATGTCGATCAATCTCTGGATCATCATTAGAGCCAGACAGGGGGCCCCATGACTCCTCCTCATCATCATCATCTCCAACTACAACTGTAGAAGTGGTACCACTAGCAGGCTTTGTAACTGCAACAGATGCAAGTTGAGATAGAGAAGATATGCGGCTGGCTTCTGTCGTGGCTGAGCAGAGGAAGCGCCTGCAACTGGAGTCCTTGCTGGCTGTGAGACTGAGGTTGGTAGTATATGTGGATCGGGATCTGCATTCAATTGAACATCATGTTCAACTGATGCCTCGATATCTAAATCTAAATCAAGATTCTCATCAGGATCAAACTCTGCTGGATGACTCTCCACTACCCAATCTGATGTTGGATCAATGTCTTCCAACACAATGGGATCTGAACCAGGTTTTTTGTTCAGCAATTGGTTTTGTCTGAGCCGGAGGTTGTATTGGACATAGACTAGATCATTTAACTGTTTTTGATCCAAACGGTTTCTCTTCTTTGTGTGAATCCTCTCAAAGATAGACCAATTGCGCTCACACCCAATAGCATTGCAAGTTTGACTCAAAATACGAATTGCAAACTTCTGCAATTCAGGACAATGGCCACCAAAAGCCTCCCACCATTAT
This sequence comes from Pinus taeda, assembly GCA_000404065.3. Classification (NCBI taxonomy): domain Eukaryota; kingdom Viridiplantae; phylum Streptophyta; class Pinopsida; order Pinales; family Pinaceae; genus Pinus; species Pinus taeda. Next base: position 85,980 of record APFE031675367.1, read on the forward strand.
GTTGCAAAAAACATAGGAGTGTAATGAGTTAGCT
>APFE031675367.1:86560-100289 GCA_000404065.3 Pinus taeda
TTAGCTCAACAAAATTACAAATTATATCCAACTTTCAAATTATAAACGATTTAACAAAATTAAAAAAAAAAAAGTAAAACTATTAAGAATTTGAAAATTGAAATTTTTGTTTACCTGGCTCATCTACTTCTCTTGCAATCTTTTCTAGGTTCTTCCCAAAGGTACCCGAGGCATTGCTGAAGGTTGTGACCTGTCGGTGTATCTCCAACTGATCAGAGTTTAATGGGATCATGCGATCAATGCAATCAATTAGTCCATCTTTGACCTCCTCCCTCAAAGCTCCTGACTCTTTAGCTTTATAATGATACCGTGGGTTCAAAAAATACCTAGTTGCATGTATAGGGCGAACGAGTTGATTGTTCCATCTTTCGTCAATGATTGCCCAAATGGGCCCATACTTAGCTACTCTATCCTTGTATGCCCTCTTTATTTTCTCCTTTGCTTGATCCATAGCGTCATAAATGAAGCCCATAGCCAACCTTTCCCCATCCACGAACCGCAACACCTTAACCAGTGCCTCAACAAGCTTCACAATCTCTGTTGCCTTTCTCCAAAAAGTTTCTTCATTAACTTTCTTTTTCAATTCTTTACCTTCCAGTTTGTTAGACCAATTGCTTTGATTCCATTCATCACTGGAAAACATCATTTGAAAGTTTCTATTTTGGGAAAGCATAGATTGCAATGTCGAAAAATGAGTAGCAAATCTAGTGATGGCAGGCCTAATAATATCCTTGCCCCCATTGTGTTTCCTCATGAGGCTCAAAATCAATGAATGATTGTAGATAAATTTTGTTATGCTTTTGGCATGATCTATAGTGTTTTTGATCCAATCTATTTTTCCAATATCCTCAACCATGAGGTCTATGCAATGTGCAGCACATGGGGTCCAAAAGATGGTCTTGTGTTTTTCCTCTAATAGTTTACCAACAAGAACATAGTTGAGGCATTATCTGTGATGACTTGAACAACATTAGCCACCCCCACCCCCTCAACAACTTGATCAAATAGCTGAAACAAAAATTGCCCATCTTTTACCTTATCGGATGGATAAATTGATTTTAAAAACATGGTTCCCCGTGGGCAGAAGACAAGAAAGTTTATGATGGTATGGTTTCTTTGATCAGTCCATCCATCTGACATGATGGTACATCCTGTTCTTGCCCATGAGTCCTTGAAATATTTCAAATACTCATTAATGGAGTCAATTTCTTTTTGCAAACGATACCCCCTTAGCTCATGCATAGTAGGGCCTTTGAAACCTTTTCCAGTAGCATGTATGGCATCAAACATATGCTCATAATATGGTGAACGGGAAGCATTGAAGGGGATATCAGCATCATACCACCATCTAGCTATGTACTCACAAGCAGTCTCCCTCAATTCTTTCTTCCAATGGTCATCTAAACTGGGCTGCATTTGACTTTTACTAGCTTGAGGACCATGTGCATCCGATGGGGAGGAGGGAGTGAAATAACTTTTGATAGTCATATCATCCTTTTTCATTCTACCCTTTCCCTTAACTTGAACAGAACCAAAAGAGGGAGGAACATATCGGAAAGGGAAGGATGCATCAGTATGAGGGATAGAGGAAGAACCCTCGAAATCATAATTGGGGTTGGTAGCCATCATTTTTTGTATCTCCCTCTTCCTCCCAATTTCAGCCTCTAACTCTCTTTGCCTTGCCTTATCTTCTTTAAACTTCTCAAAGCTGGCTAACAATTGCTTCCTAATCTCGCCAATTTCTGGTGAGGTACATGGAGTAATTTGGCCTCTAATCCCCGCCAAGTGTTGTTTCAACCTATTAATGCCCCCAGGACCTTCTTTAATTTTCCTATGGAAAAATTTGCAATGCATTTGACTATCAACCATTTCAACATATGCCCAAGCAGGATCTCTCGCTCTAGGTGCCATTTTCTAATTAGGAAATGAAAGCAAACAATCTGAAAATGAAAAAAAAAACATTGATTCAATGTTCATTTCTTTCACAAAAAACACTCTCTAGGCTTTCTAGATATGCACCTAAAATTTAATAAGCAAAAACAGATTTGTAGAGGTGAAAAAATACCTCCAGGCACAAACTGCCTCCTCAAGCTTGCTCCAAGAATCAACTCCTCAATGCTGCTCCAAATGGCTGCCCAAGAAGCTCCTCACTCCAACTACAATGCTTGCCCAAGACTCCTCACTACTGCTCCAAAAACAAACTCAAGAACTGCTCACTAACTCTCACTGAAGTTCTCACTCAAATGCATGAGATGGCTGTGAGAGAATGAGAGCATTTGAGTGTGTTAAATAGGGTTTGGGAGAGGAGAATGGACCCCAAATAGCATTTAACTAATTTATAAAATACCTTGGAGTCCCCAACACTCAGCTAACATTTAAAATTATTTAAAAAAATATGAGAAATCACATTTTTTTTGGGGTTACAGGCCGCAGTTAGTGACTCGGCCGAGTTGACCAAGTCATGGCTGACTCGGCTGAGTCATGCAATAACTCGGTCGATTCAATCATGACTCGGTCAACCGAACTGGTAACTCTTTCGGGTCAGTATTTTTTGGAGTGACTCGGATCAACTCGGCCGAGTCACTAACGACTCGGCTGAATTTTAAAACAGTGGGAATTACCCTTCTCCAAGAAGAAATCTCTGGCTGGACTTTCCCTATAAAAAAATCGGCCTCTTGAAGCACTGCGTCATCCTCTGCATTGCTCTGCGTAGCTGGCTGGAGGACTTGCTTTGGACTGGGCTCAAATGAAGTCATTCTGCCTCTGGAAGCTAAGAAAATTGTCTCTTCGGCCCTCTGAGACTCCTTCTCGGCCTCTGAAATTGAGAACGAATTTCCTTCTCTCCAAATCGATCTGCTTGACTAAACCACTGTGTAGTCCCTCAACGCTGCCTCTCTGGGATAATTCTACTGACTTGCTGCTGCCTCTCCGGATCTGGAAGATCTTTCCTTTGGATCACTGTCACTGCTTCGATCTCATTGGCTCTCTCTCTGGCAACTGACTACTGCTAGTTAGGAAATCGATCTGCTCATGAAATCGAACTGCTCAAGTGCCTTCTCCAAGTGCCCATCAACTTCTTCTTATAATCCTCTGTTGAGACTTCAACGACCAAGATTAGATCTTAATCAATGGCTATGATTAACTTGAATTTGATCCATGTGAGTTTCTAGAACATTCACACCTTGACTTAATTAATTCTGATTAATTAGTCATATTCCCTAAGTTTAATTTTAGACTTAGGAAATATTTAAAATTTGACTAATAATCTAATTAAGTCATTTCTATCAGAATTTCCAGAAACGACTTCTGGGTTTTGGAGATCTCATGCATTCTAGCATCTCCACAAAATTTCGTGGCTAGAACACATTTGATTCTACAAAAACTAAAACTCCCTCTTAGCGAGGAATGTGTTCTAGTGCTCTACAACACATCTTGTATCAGCACCTTGTCCCTGCATCTAATGTCTGGCCGTACTTCCCACCGACCACTACGCAACTCTGATAGACGCTGCATTTGTGTTGCTGCTGATCTTGCTGTACTGCTGTCAACACTGCATTTGCACTGCAACTCCCCTCTGCATATGTTGCTGCAGCAATTGCAAAATCTGCAACTGAAAAGTATCCTAAATACTAAATCAATTGTGATCAGTATGATGCATCTGTCACCCGAGTCTCTGACTGCTGCTAGTGTTTGCTTTCTCAGTGAAGCATCTGTGTTGCTGCTGACTCTGCAGTGCTGCCAACTCTGCACTTCGCTCCCCAACATCTGACTGCTACTAGTCTATGCAAATGTCACTCTGGCATCTCACTGTATCTACTGCCACTAATCCATCCTACTACTGAAAACTGTGGGCTCCTGTAGCAAGGTACTGATCCAAGAGGTGGACCTCCTCAAGAATCTTGCCCATCTGTAGCACTCTTGGGCTACAACACCAAGTCACCCCACTTTACTCCTGGGGGTATGTCAACAAACATGGCGAAGTCTTCCTCCAACCTGGAGGAGTTTCTATAAATCTCTGCTGATGCTGCCTGTTGGTCCTGCTTCTCTTTCTTGTCCTTCTTTATGAGAGGACACTGGGTACTGTAGTGACCAAGCTCACCACATTTGAAGCACTTGACCTTTGACAGATCCTTCTTCTTTTTACTTTGCTCCCTCTGTCCTTGTGTAGGAACCTTAGATGCTAGGGCCACATTCTCCTCCTCCTTCACCTACTTCGATCTGTTGTTGCTGCCACTGATGGAGCTCTTTAGAAGATCTCACCTCAATTCCTCTTACTGTAAGTCAGCCCATATCCTGCCCCACTCTAGTAGCTTGTCTCTGCGCAATATGATTTGGACAAAGACTTGCCAGTCGTCGGAGACACTGTTGAGTGTCAATCTCACTAGCTCTGTAGGTTGAGGCGCTGCCCCAACAGTGGACAATTGGTCTCAGACCTCCTGAATCCTGGTGAGGAAGGGGTCTATGCCTTCCCCCTTATGCATCCCGGATGAGCCTCAACTTGTCCTCTAAGTACATCTTTCACTGCTCGGAAGTGCCTTGGTATAGGGTGGAGAGAGTCTCCCACATCTCTCTGGCAATACCTTTTCTAGCGATGTGTGAAACAATGTGATCCCAGTCTCCGTATGCCTTCGGATTCCTATAGGGAGTGGTGATGATTGCGTGCACCCCCTGCTCTAGCTCAATGGTGTGATCAAATCCTCTATTTGGTGGCCTGTGTGGTGGAATATCCCCAATACCTCCTGATGCCTCTCCAAGAGAGCCAATATGTCTGGATGCGTCTGCTGCTTTGTCCCCCTTGTCACTGAGATGCTCAACTCTACAACCCAGTCTATGTCACCACTCCACAAATCAACCTCCATCCTGTGCGCAGACATTGTCTAGGGTGGATATGAATGCATACCCCTCAACACTACTAGCATTCCATCAGGCCCTATGAGCTCCATCTCCAATTTCCTCCAATCATTAGTGACACGGTCGAGAGAATAGAACCATTGAACTCCCATCACCACGTTGGTGTTCGGAACGTCCACCATGAAGAAATGGTCTGTCACCAAATAGTTCCCCATAGTCATTGTCATGCTGGGAACATACCGGGTGCACTGCATAGTCCTATCTCTTGGCACTTGTACTGAAATTCCTTGAAAGCCTCTACACTCCACTAACTTTGCATCAATAAAATTGTGGGTTGCCCCATTGTCCACCAACACGGATACACATTGTCCCTGCATTGTGCCTTTGATCCTCAGTGTCAAATACTTCAAAACTCCCCGAAGTGAATAAATAACTCCACCAGTGGGAAAGAAAGCAACTCCACTCGGTGGGGGCGGTGGGCAACCTCCTCCCGAGTTTTGAATCCCACCCTCACCTGCTTCTACCTCCTGATTTACATCCTCCTCTGGCTCATTATCTTAAAATACCTCTATGTAGTGGGCCTTTCCCTTTGTACATTGATGTCTTGGTGCTCATGGCTCGTAACAAGTAAAGAAAATTTCCTTCGCCGAAGGTCCCTCCTAGTCTCATTATCCAACTTTCTCTTATGAGGGAAAGAGCAGTATTGTGAAAATCGCGATAAAATTGCGATTTTATAGTTTTATCGCGATTTTTTCGATAAAACGATTTTATCATGATGTTTATACGAATTTATCGCGGGTAATTTTTTTTGCACGATTTTTATGAGATTATCCCGATAATTTGAAATTATCGCGATAAATTCGAATTTATCGCGATAACAAACGAAATTATCGTGGGGGTCTCCGGCAGCAAGGTTTTATAATGTTTTTTTTTGGTTCTTTAAGGGATGCTAAATGTTTGAAATGCAATTTTTTTTGAAAGAAACAAATAATTTTTGAGTGGGGCAGCTTAATGATCAAGTCTAGGCCCTAGCATTGATATGCTATTCATGGTAAGGTTAAATTCTTAAAGTAAAAGTGACATTCTCTTTAATCTTCATTTTCATCCTTTTACTTAAATTTTTAAGATTACCATGAAATGACTCAAGATGTTTGAGAGTGGTTCCGGCCTCACTGGATTTCATATGGAGAAAGTAGAATTTTAGATTTCATTCAAAATCCAGCAGACTTATCAGTTTTTCAGGATTTCAGAATTGGGAGATTGTAATGTTTCCAGGTGACACCACCTGCCTGGCTCCACCAGTAGAGGACGTGGTCTACCTCCTATAGCTCCTACTTCTAGTTCTTCTGCTTCTAGATCATAGTAGACTCCACGGCCAACTCCACCAGCACTAGCATCTACATCTAGAGGGAAAGGGAAAGCTGTGGCATTTTCTCGCAAGAGGGGCAAAGGAAATCAATATGATTAGACTTTAGTTATTTTCTTCATTTTATTGTATATGACATTATGACATGATGAGATACATTATTATATTTTTTGTTGATATTTTGAGGCTGAGTTGGGACTCAGTAGTCATGAGTTACTATTCAGGACATGATTCAATGTTATGTGTGATTTTAGCACTAGAAATGATATTAAACATCTTATATATTAGTTCTTTTATCATATTTATGTGTCAATGTATTTATTTTATGTTGTAGATGGTTTAGATATTAAAAAAATTGAAAAAAAAACGAAAAAAATGAATATTTTTGTACCAAACGATTTTTTCCCGATTATTTCCGATTATTTCCCGATAATTACGTTTTTTTTCCGATTTTTCCTCGCGCTGATATTATCTTGATAACAATTAATGCAACATTGGGAAAGAGGGTTTAGTAGATGCTGGAACCCTCGTCTATGGAACAATATCTAGCATGTCTCGTGCTCGGCTAATGGTATCCTTCAATGATACTGGCTTACAAGCTCGCACACAACTGTGAAAATTCCTAATCCTTAAGGAACCCCTACTGTAGCAAGTCTGAATGTACTTCACCTACTTGATTTTTTAACGTACATTATCAAGTTATTCTTTTGAATATTGAAGCAAATTACTTTTGCAGCCTACAGTAATTAAATGTTTGATCTCATGAAACAGAAAACAAAGCAAAGAACAAGATACATAGGACACACTTATTTTTGGACACAATAGTCCTCGGAAAAACCCAATGCGGGAAAACCGGTGCAACAGCTTTGAGGGTTTATTATTATGCAGGAGAAATATTTGAATACAAATGTAGGATGCTCTTCTAGCAATGCTTTACAGAGAAAATACTGGACAAAAGGCTGGTGAAATGATCTCACCCTGTCACTGGAGAAATAGTGATATATCCTTAGCTTTGGGAGGCTCTCCGTCAAACTGTGTCACAGTGGGCAACTTCTGCGTCAAATTGCGTCACCGTGGGCAGCTTCTACATCACCCCTGTTGGGTACTACTTGCCTCTTTGCTTTGGATCTTTTGTTGGCTGAGAATTCGACTTTCTTGCCTCCAGTCTCACACCCTGGCTCCAGCAACTGCAAATCAAATTCCCTCTGCAGAATTTCAAATTCCCCTCACTGACTGCGTTGCCTCTGCATCAGCATTGCATATGCCAACATCAACCCTACTCTGGACGTCTTTCTGTCCTCTCTCTGCCTTGTATTCTCCGGAAAGTCCTTCTCCTAGATTCTCACTTCTCTTCTGATGCAGAATGATCACCTAGTTCGAATTTCTCAGCTTCTTTACCTCCAAAATCGAACTCCAAATCAATTCATTCTCTCTCTGTGTGTTTCCAAATGAACCCCAAGCCTCCATCTTATACTTTTCCTGTTGAGTCTTCAATGGCCGAGATTAAGTCTCTAATCAACGACTAAGATTAAAACATGACTTGATCTGCCTTCTAGGTCATTCTCACCAATATTTTGATTAATACCCATTAATATTATAATTTCCCTAAGTTTAGACCGAGGAACTCCATTAAAAATATTAATTATTTTAGTAAAATACAATTCAGGTGGAATTTCACCAAACGCTTTTTGGGTTCTTTAGAAATCCGAACTTGATTTCTCTGTTTATGTGAAGTCCTTATGTTATCTATGTGAGCTTCTATATCCTGTTATAGCACCGAACCATGATCTCTAAAATCCGAACTTCTGAGATAATATGAAGCAAAGAGGTTAGACTTGTATATATAGTAGTTCGTCTGTCCTGAAAGAGCCGACATGAACATTTGAATAGGTGTGACATTGTATAAGGCCGACATGAAGATAAGTTATATGAAGTTGACTTGAAGACTTTGATGTAGAGGCCGACTTGATGACTTTGCTTAAAGAGGACGACTTGATGGTGAAGCCTTTGACCCAACAATAAATGACTTTGACAATAACCTAAGGTCCTAAAGTCTACAATGAAGGCTTGACCTATAATTGAGCCAAGCATGAAACCCATGCTTTAATAAGTCAATTCAATTTAATAATAAAATTCTTTTCATTTTCTTTTGACAAGTAATGAAGACCGAACCTAGTTACATTTTCCAACACTCCCTCTTAACTAGGGAGGTATTCATATTTACATATAATCAAAGAGGTACATGGAAGATCTCAACACATCATCTATGAAGAAGTTTAGGCACTGCAATGCCATGGATTAGATTCTTGACCAAGGAAATCTATCCATTGGTCTCGTAACAATTTAGGAACCACAATGCCACAGACTAGATTCCTAACCAGGGCAATCTATCATGGTGGGAATAAGATGGACTCAAACTTTCAGCCTCTCTAGGTACCATCAGGCTTACTTGGTAACCATCAACCCAAGGATCTAGGTGCGTGTCAGAGCTCAATGACCACTGCCACCCTTCCAACTTTGGGACCTAGACATCAAAACAAAGAGCCTTCCAGATGTCTTCCCAGGCAATGCTTCACTCACAAAGCTGCAACACCCCTTGATATGGCAGATCAAGGACAACAAATCTCTCTCGATCAAACTGATCGGTAACCAGCATGTTATCAAAACCTTCGAGAGATTTACTTGTACAAACACAACCCCAATCAATAATATACTTTCACATGTACATAATCAAATACAAACCTCCGAGGTCTTCCAGACAACTTGATGTTTCTTCTCAACTTTTCATAGTAGTACTATCAACTGAATTTTTGGCAGAAGATTCCTCAATCATACACTTTCCTTTTCCTACTTCATATGCAGAAACATATCCTTCAATCAGATCATGCTTTCCTTCTTTCAACAACACCTCAAAATGTATTCTCTGATTTCCTTCTCTCACTCATGGCCTTCACTAAACTTACAATTGTTAGTCCTGGTCTAGTTCATGACACATGAAGTAGAGAACCATAGCTGTCACTCCCGCTTAATCAGGTAGGATGTATTCATTCCTGTACAAGGAATATTCTTAATCATCCTCTTATCCTAGGGAGATTTTATCCAAGCTCCCTCTTAACCTGGGGAGATTTCTTCTATCCAGACTCCCTCTTAACTCTGGGAGATCAACTTCTTTTCATCATCGAACAATATTTCATGGCTTCCAATCATCTCATCAGAGTTATCACTTTTCACATCATGCTTATCATATCGATGAACTTCTTCAGCATCTTGACGTTTGTGTATCTGCACCACTTAGATAGCAAGTACAACCAACTCTATAAAAGCATTAAATTAGCCATATCCAAATCTTACAATAACAGAAGCATTTACAAATATAATTAGCAAGACACTATACTTCAATACTTCAACTTCTTGCCCAGGTTTTGTTACAAACCCTAAATCACATCCACAACTCATCAAGATATTAAGTTCATTATGTCTAGGGTTTCAATATTCTTTCAACGATAAGTTCCTTCATATAGCAAACACTAGAAGCAAATCAAATCAATGAATCTAACAACTTTTAGAATTCATACATATCCTAGATTTCATACATGACCTTCAATCAATCAATCAATCACAACTTAATTAGCATCATGACTAGCATCTACTAGGGTTTTGTGTAAATCCTAGATTTCCATATTAAAGTTCTTAGCAATTATTATATAGATTCATAAATTCCAGACAGTTATACATACTAGAGAATTTTAACTACTACTAGGGTTTTAGTTGCTAAACCCTAGATTTTCCAAAGTTCAAACATCATCCTAGACCATCAAACTTTGACTAGGGCTTGTTCCAAACCCTAGGACTCATGACCATTAAAACTTAGGTCACCACAAACATATATGAATTCATCAACATATCATAAGCACATCATATGTCAGGCAATATTAATATGTTAGACATATACCAACCTGGAACATGCTAGGGTTTCAATCAAATGGACACATACCTAGGGTTTCATTGCTAGGACTCTAAATACATAACAAGGATTTTGCTTTAGACCCAACCAAACCCTAGGGATCTAGGATTTCAATTCATCACATAACAAAACCTACTATTCCAAAATTTCAAAGGTTCGGGGTCTCAGACAAACATCATTCAACCTTACAAGTTAGGTTTTCATGATCATAGCGAAATCCCAAACATGACATCATCAATAAAAACTTCAAATAGCATTTCCTAATAACCTAAGAAATTTTAGGGTTTCAAACATTTTCATTAGCATACCCCTTAGGTTAGGGTTTTCCAGAGAACCTATCTAGGGTTCTATTAAATCAATTAAGAATATGAGGAGGGGAAGATTTATCAAGTGATGAATCACCCAAAACAAGAATCACTATGACTCAAGGCTAGACATAACAATGTTAGTCATGTAATGTAAAATTTCAAAAATAAGATAAAAATAATTTTATAGTCTAAGACACACCTGGAGATGTTTCTTGACAAACCTTGTAGGAAGTGTAAGCCATGATCTTCTATACCTATAATGCGTACTTTCAAGCAGAACATGTGATACCAAGAGCATGATTTCATTCCTTGACTTAGATTTCCTATATAGCTATGGAGGATGGAATTCTATGAAATGTTATTCTTTCATTCAATCAAGGACTTTTGCCTTGAATCCTAGATCACTTGAAAATCCTAACGAGAGAGGATTAAGGTTCTAACATGTTATCTGGACTCTAGAGAGTACACTCCTAATCGTAGACTAGTTATAAACAAGGATTATATGAACCATTAGAAATAATAGAAATCTAAAAGCTTATAAATATACCTACCTTGTGTTTATGTACCTTTGATTTAATAGCTTGATGGAAGAGCATCTTAAGGGTACGTACTTGATTTCTTTTTCCATATGCCAGACTTCGGAATGCTTTTAGCAAATCCTCCTTTCGTTTCCTTCAATTTCATATATTCATGACAAGTGTTGTTTGGTTAGGACTTCTATAATCTCAGAGTATGTTGAATCGGTTCTTAGACTATTGATAACTCAGTCCATTGTTTCTTCAATGAGTGGAAGAATATACTTGATTCGACCTTGCGCATATCAATGACCATAGCACTAAACTTTTTTTTATGACATGACTGTGATTAATACCAAACTTCATATTGAACTTGCTACACAAATTTATCACTGAAGTTGATCTGAAACAAAGATTGCATCTAGACAGTGTTATAGTGGTGTCATAGAAACGTGGGAGAACTGAACATAGCATCGAAGTAATCTCTGTTATATATAGTGAAATTATATCTTTTTTGTGTTTTTACCAAAATGTCAATGTCTTCAAGAAGTGTTGAGATTGTGCCTTGTGCCATTACTGAAATACTGTGCCTATTTAGACAATACTGTGTCGAAGTATTGTGCCGAAATATTGTGCCTCCACTGAAACACCAATACAGTCTCTTCACAAAATTTCAAACTGTGTCTTTACATAGATGTAGAGACTGTGCCATCAACGAAACACAGACACTGTGTTGCCACCGAAAAAATTAGAACCTATTCTCTGAAAAGACCGAACTGTCTCAGTGTAGAACTACTGAAAATTTTTCTCTGTGGCAACATTGAAATATCACCTCGTTGTCACCTTGAGGGATCTTGACAGAACTGAGAATGCTTCAACAATGTATACATGTTCTTTAAATTGGCCTTTGACTTTGAAGATAGCTTTGATACCATGTTGGGAAATCCATAAGTTTGGCAGTTAAATGATTTCCCTTTTAATGACATTATCTTGTGAAGTTTTCGTCATTATTATTAGTTCTTATTAATTATCTTTCTTATCATTAAGACTAATGCAAAGTGACAAATAAAAGAGAACACAAGATATAGGCATGCTGCCAGGGGAAAACCCCCCTCTAGGGGAAAATCCAGTCACAAATTCTTCCTTTAGTAGATTCAAAAGATGAGACAACCAAGACCCTTACACTCTAGATTCAAGACTACCTCCATCAAGTCATCCTTCTTCCTTTCACTTGTCATTGCATTATAACCAAATTCTTGTCACTGTAATATCACTGAAACTTTCTCATTGTAAGAGCACCGAGACCTTCTCACGGTGAGAATACCGAACCCTTCTGATTGTGATGACATCAAATCCATCACTGTAGTTATATCGAACCTTCATCACTGTGATAACATTGAGACTGTGGAATGATAACACCAAAACTGTGGTAGATTGGTCCTCCATCCACATTCTGTATTAGTGGTAGCACCGAGAGCATTTCAGTGCCTAAACCGAGCTCCTAAACATTGCCTCTGAGATAGCCGAGATACATCTCTGAAATTTGAACTTGATTTCTTTGTTTATGTGAAGTCCTTATGTTATTTATGCGAGCTTCTATATCCTGTTATAGCACTCAACCATGATCTCTGAAATCTGAACTTCTTAGTTAATATAATGCAAAGAGTTTAGGCTTGTATATATAGTAGTTCGTTCGTCCTAAAAGAGCTCACATGACCATGTGAATAGGTGTGACATCCTATAAGGCTGACATGAAGATAATTTATATGAAGCCAACTTGAAGACTTTGATGTAGAGGTCAACTTGATGACTTTGGTTGAAGAGGATGACTTGATGGAGAAGTCTTTGACCCAACAATAAATGACTTTGACAATAACCTAAAGCATACAATGGAGGCTTGACCTATAATTGACCCACGCATGAAACCCATGCTTTAATAAGTCAATTCAATTTAATAATATTTTTTTTTTATTTTCTTTTGACAAATATATTACATTTGTCTTCAAGTACAATAATGAAGACCGAACCTAGTTACATTTTCCAATAGTAGTCTTTAGCGTTCTCTAACTCTGTATCAGAAAGATGCTAAAGCTCATATTCAATATCACTGTCCCTTCCTCTACCTCTGCCTCTGCCTCTGCCTCTAGGACTATAAACAGCTCCACCAAATGGCCCTGTCATTGTTCATTTCTGGTAGCATCGGATGTGCTCTGATGACCACTACGTGTCAACTTCCCATGGCAGTACACCCCCTTTTTCTTCACAAAAGGGGTAGTGTTTGATTCACGTGTCCGTGCCATTCGACAGTCATCGTCGACTTGATCATATTATGTTGTAAACCTAGTCTGCATGTGTAAATTGTAAATAATCTTAGCAGAGCTGGGTCATGTATGTAAATTGCCTAGGTGGACCTAATTTTCTAGTGATAATTTACGTTCCAGAAGGTTTTTTGTCTCACCGATCCATGACCGGCGGAGTTTTCCTTCAGCCTAACCCCAAAGCCGGAATGAATTTTGTCATGAGAATCTTAGGGGAATCCTAGTGCGTTGATCTGCTAGATTATAGTTGTGTCGCAGAACTGGGTGGTCTATGAGGGTCTATGTCAAATGGGTTGTCCCCTTTGAGATGTAAAATTGTAAAAGTCATGATGTAAAGTGTCTTGAGGGTTGGAAAATGTTTTAATCCCCTCATAAGTCCTAAGTCTCTAGGTCGCTAGGTGATTTTT
>APFE031675367.1:100309-118133 GCA_000404065.3 Pinus taeda
TTTTTTATAAAAAAAACATAATTTTGAAGATTTTAAACATTTACAAATTCTTTTATATACCTTTACCATCTGCATAGATCACATAGACAATAAAAAAACATAATTTTGAAGATTTTAAACATTTACAAATTCTTTTATATACCTTTACCATCTGCATAGATCACATAGACAATAAATTTCCTAAAATATCAAATGCAAATACATTAAGACCACTACTAATGAAATCACTACCTTAACTAAATTGTCAGCTATATTAACAACATCGATCAACTATATATATATATATATAAAGAAATTATGTAAAAAATATTATATATAATGGCAAATGTTATCAACTGCCTTTTGTATGGCAACTTTTTTCTGAATTTCATGATAGCCAAATTTGAATACAAACTCTAACCAGGTGACTATGCTTAGATGATTCCTCTGGAAGCATTCTCAAATCCAATAAAGGAAGAGAATTCCCATTAGGGAAGTATTGATAGTAGAATCTAGATACTCCATATAGATGAACAAAAACTTAAACCCATTGAACAGAGTATTTATTCCACAAGAGCTTTCCAATGACTTGAACACTGACATGAAACTTTGTCATAGACATTAAATCCATGCCGACAAATTTACAAAAGGTAACCTGTACAGTATCTCAAGGGAGTGGCTAGGGCATCTCCTAGGTGAATAAAGACAAAGATTAAAAAGAAATAAATTGCAACAAAAAGTTAATCATTTACTTTGACACTAGACTGGATCTTTAACTATTAACAGAAAACAAATCCTATTAAGTTCTCTAGGAGTAATCAAGAAAAATTATTGAAAAAAGCAAGTTTGTTTTATAACAGTATTGCAGGCATTCAAACATTGCAAATAAAGGGGTCTTCATAAAAAATCAATGCATCCCTGATAACTGTTTGAAGTTTGAACTCCAAAATAACCATCAAACGAATTTAAAATCCCAAAAAAATCAGTTAAAATGCTTGCGTTAGCGTCCGGGTTCCGTGCCTAATCAACTCGGCCGTTTCATAGTGGACTCGGTCCGTTTCGGTCGAGTCAGCAATGACTCGGCCGAGTCATTGCTGACTCGGCCTTCCGAACTGGGTTATTCACCGTTTCAATTGGCAGCCCATCGACCCGGACCAACTCGGCCGAGTCAATGTTGACTCGGCCGTTTCCTAAAACATTGTTAAAAAATAATAAAATAATAATAAGTCAAATTTTTGAGTAAATAAATGTAGAATTTCAATTTTTTAATATATTAAAATGCATTTAAAAATTCGACAGATGAGATTAAAAGATATCTTGATCCTCATCGACGGTCGAGATCATTTTGACATGGATCACTTGAACTAGCCGTTGGGAATTTTTCCTTTAAATAGGGTGCTAGGGGTCCTTTGAGATCATTCGATCTTTGAGTCTTGTGCTGAAGAAAGCTCTCTTGTAAACTTTTTCTGGTGCAAATAAAGAAAGACTTTGGGGTTGAAATCTTGCTGGTGTTACTCTCCTGAAGTGTTGTGAGTTGTTTTATTTTCTGCATAATTTTATTTTCAGCCATTAGTAATAGCTTGATGTAGAGTATTGTTGAACACAGGTATTTTGTTCACTTACTAGGGTCTGAATGGTAATAGAATTTATGAAATAATGGCAGGTATCTCCATTGCATCTGGAATTTAATACTGTTTTTTTCCCTCTTTATTGATGGTTGAAGTGAGCTGTGAAGGAAACCCTTATTGAGAAAATCAGTGGGCGTTTGGGGAAGTTCTCGGTTGAACCAGCCAACTCCCGTAAAACATTTTCTTGTAGAGCCCAGCCAGTTTCGATTCTAGGTCTGACATTTAAAGTTTATCTGTTTTGAATTGCATGAGAGATTTTTGAAGTATCTCATAGTAAATCTGATATTCTGAAAATATTATGGAGGGTTACTAACAAATCTGGCTGTTGCAGAGTCACAAAGTTGTAAATTTTGTCGTTGGTTTTTAGGGTTTTATTTTTATTTTTATTTTTTTATATATTCTGGGTGTTTTACTTTTTCCTTTCCATTTACAGGTTGCAGGTCTGAGAAGAAACCTTTGTGGGAAGCTAGATCTGGCCCCAGAAACTAGCCTTTGTAGGGTTTTTATTTGGCCATTTTATTTTCTGTCGCTTGGGGCTTTCTGCGATTTTGTTGAAGAAACTTCAAAATTTTGATGAAAGTTTGGTAGCCATTGTCCTTCTCTTCATTATTTGATCTATTCTCCGCTGCTAGCTATCAAGATAGCAAGCTTCTATCACTGCAAAACATTCCCTTCATCTCCACGCTGTCCAAAAAAAAAATATCGCTCCTGCTATCAGATCCATCAAAGCTGCAAACTTCATCCACGATTCTCCATTCTGCTTGCAGTGACGGCATTTTTTCCCGCGCACATCCAAATCCATCACGCTATATCCTCTTGTCTTCATCGCAGCTCCAAACATGTGCGCTGCTCCACGCATCCATCTCCTTCTATCACCGAGTTGCCCAAATTGTGGGCAGTCTTCCTTCACCAGAGCACTGCAAACCTGCACACGCATAGCGTAAACCCTGTGAACCCATTCGAATCTCCTCCTTCCACCATCCGAGCTCCACGCGGCCTTGGGAACCCGTGAGAACTTGCAAACAAGAAAGAAAAATCACGCAGTCTTTCATTCGCCCTCACACAGTCATCTTCGCTCGGCTCTCCTGCTGCCATCAGGCTCACGTACGCATACAAAAATTGTAAAATTGCATGCATGGGTAAGATTTTGGAGTTATGTGTTTTGATTTTCCATTTTTTTGTTTTAGGTTTGGATACGTCATTTCTATTTCATTATTAGGTTTTAGATTTAAATTTGAAGTATAGTTTTAGGGTTAGATAAATTTTGAATTTTAGTTTTATCATATGTAAATTTTAAAACTTATGATTTTGATTTTATTTTTTTTTTATTTTTTTATTTTAAATATTTAGATTCCACTTCATATATTATCTACAAGAGTGTATACTAGAAGACATCCAAGCAGTCTGTGCAATTCTGCTCCTGATCCTGGAATGGCCCTCAGGGTATGATTACACAAACTCTCTTCTCGTACACTTCTTGTTAACCTCGGACAAGAAGCCCTCTCTGATATCCATTTGCTTTTTACTGGTCCAGTTGGGCATGACATCATGGATATGTATGCCCCTTGTAATTTTTCTAACATTCCAGGGTATCCCATTGATCTTCCATCACTTGGGATAGATAAGTTGCCTAGCTTTCAAGGGGATAATGCGATTAGTGCTAATTAGCATTTGAGAGATTTTAGTATATGGATGGCTAAGTACGCAAGGTCTCCTGGTTTTGATCATGAGGATGTTAGAATGACTCTTTTTATTTTAACCTTGGCGGGCGATGCTCATGAATGATTTACTGAAAAGCCTCAGAATTCATTTGATTCTTTATAATCGATCATTGATTCCTTTAAAGGAAAGTATGGAGATAAGAGAGAGGGAAGACACCTTGTAAAAGCTATCAACATAATAAAAAAGAGAGAGAATGAAACTGTTGAAGAATTTAACAAAAGGTTTAATGGTATTGTTAGAGAATTACCTCAAGACTATAAACCTATTGAAAAATCTCTTCGACATTTTTATATTGATGCCTTTAATCCTGAGCTATCTTATGAATTAAGGCGTGCTAGACTTAATGATTATAGAGACTGCCAGACCTTAGCTATAGAGCTTGAAAAGGAGAAGGCAGCATCTGGGAAGTCTGAGATCCCAGGTTTCGATAGGGCTGCTACGAAACTAAGAGAACCTAAAGGAAAAGCAGTTCAAGAACCTGAAAGTGAACTTGTTCTCAAATTGCTCCAAAAGATTGAAACCATGGAAAATACTCATAATAAGGAGATAGCTACTTTGCAGAATAGGTTGATCCAAATGGAAAGAGCACAAACGCAAAATTTCCAACCTCGAAATAATAATAACGGAAATAACAATTGGCAAAAGAAGGGTCAATCTAGTGAGCAGAGACCTCCTAATCCGTTTACTAACTTGGTTGATAATGCTCCTCCTTACTGTTGGGTTTGTGATGCTCTTCATGAAGAAGCCACTTGCCCCATTGTTAGAAGAATCTTAGATAACTGAGTGTTTGGGGCAGGTGATCAAATAAATGTAGTAGGTAGCAAGTTTCCTTTGTTTATTGATGATTGGATAGAGGCCAAAGAAAATAGCCGTGATGTTATGAATCCTTCATCAACTTTTAGTATAAATAACCTTGAAAAACCCTCTCCTGAGCAAATCATGGAAATTGCTACAGATAAAGGTTTGACCTATTAGAGGACGGATAAAGATCAAAGCGGGAATCAAATTCACCCTCGCACTTTTAACCTTGGTTTAAACTCTGGATTAGATGTCAATTTGGGAAGTTGGTTCAACAATGCGAAAATCTGAGTTCCTGTCTCAGAGATTGCTAAAATCCCTTTCCAAAGAGATAAGTTACTAAGAGCTATTCAAGGTCCTCAAGTAAATATTTCTCAACAGAAGATTTGGGAAGTTGACTATCACGATGCTTCCATATATTTGCAAAGCTCGGATGCGGATAACAAAGATCACCAGCCTTTCTTTATCACCTTGTTAATAATTGCATGTTGGGTTCTGGTGCATCAGCGTGTGTAATGACTAAAAGGGTCATGGAACAGCTTAACTTAAGAGTTTCTAGACCCTACTATAACATATGTGCGATGGATTCTAAGAAAATTGAAGTGCATGGTTTGATCAAAGATTTACAAGTTCATCTATCAGTTTACCTAGACATCATGATTGTTATGGATATTGTTGTTGTTGATGTGCCTAATGCCTGGGGTATGCTTTTATCTAGAAAGTGGGCCTCTGATCTAGGAGGAAGTATTCAAATGAATTGGTCATATGCTATGATTCCTTCTCCTAGAGGTGATGGTTTTGTAAGACTAAACAGAGAGCCCGAAAGAAAATTCCTTGTTGAAGATCCTAAGAGACCTCACAACGAGATAATTAAAGAGCAATTTGACATTGGGAACTATGCCATCATGTCTAATTTCATAGTTCCTCCGGATGATAAGATTAAGGATCTCAATGATAGAGTTTCGTACATGTACTTTGATGGCGCATCGTCTAGGCATGGTAAAGGTGTTGAAATAATGCTTAAATCTCCCCTTGATCACATTTTCAAGTTTGCCTATCGATTAGAATTTGAAGCAACCAACAATGTCGCTGAATATGACATTGTATTGTTGGGTCTTGAATTGGCAAAGTCTTTGAAAATTAAGTTGCTTAGCATTAAGGGGGATTCTGATTTAATTATCATGCAACTTAAAAATCAATTTACATGCAAAAATCAAAGATTAAGGAATTATCGAAATGCTATGTGGGATACTATGGAACATTTTGATGCCCTTGACCTCGAAGCAATCCCAAGAGAGCAAAATAGTTTGGCAGATGAACTTGCCGTAGCTGCTACTACTTTCTAGTTATCTGATGAGGTAATTAAGGATGAGATCAAAATGGAAGTAATATTTAGACCATCTGTTCCAGATAACTCAGAGTATTGGCAAGTCTTTAATGATGCAAAGCAAGTCATTCGTTTTCTTAATAGTTTGGATGAGTTTGAGGATTTCCGGATCGATTCTGAAGAGGATGGATCTTTAAATTATGTGCATATCATAAATCCTACTCCTAGGAATGTGGTTGCCTTAGAGCAACATTTTGATCGGCATGATGCCACAAAGTTGAGAGAAGAAAATAAGATGGACCCAAGCGAATATCTCGAGATAAACATTGGTACTTCTGTGAACCCAAAGATTTTAAAAATTGGTAAAGGTACTAGTGTGGAGGAAAGAAAAAAGTTAACTAATTTACTTCACGAATATCGAGATGTTTTAGCTTTCCCTTATGATGAATTAAAGGGCTATAGGGAAGATGTCATGGAACATACTATCCCCTTAAAGATGAAAATGCTAAACCCTTTCGCCAGAAACTTTGGCAAATTAATCCTAAGTTAGCCCCTTTGGTTCAAAAAGAGCTTGCGAAAATGCTTGCAGCTGGGATTATTGCCCAGACAAGGCATTCGACATGGTGTTCAAATCTGGTGATTGTTAGGAAAAAGAACGGTACGATAAGGCTTTGCGTTGATTTTCGAAACCTTAATCTAGCATGCAAGAAAGATAATTACCCTTTTCCAAACGTGGAGACTTTATTGCAAAGAGTAATCGGTTCTGGAATGATGTCGTTGCTAGGTGGTTTTTCTGGGTACAATCAGGTATGGGTTAAAAAGAAAGATCGTCATAAATTCAAAAGTTCACCACGCCATGGTGTACTTTTGAATACATCAGAATGCCATTTGGATTAACCAACGCTGGGGCTACATTCCAAAGGGCTATGGATTATGCCTTCAAGGGGTTAATCGGGAAATTTATTGAGATTTACCAAGATGATCTTACTGTATTTTCTAAAGATGGTATCAGTCATATAAATCATCTTAGGTAGGTTTTCGATAGATGTAGAGAATACGAGATTTCTTTGAATCTAGCTAAGTCTGTTTTTGGAGTAACAGAAGGGAAATTACTTGGCCATATCATTTCTAAGGATGAAATCAAGATTGATCCTGAAAGAATTGAAGCAATCCAAAAGATTCCTCTTCCTGATAATCTTAAATCCCTTCAGTCTTTCCTTGGAAAGACAAATTTTCTTAGAAGGTTTATTCCAAATTACGTAGAAATAGCTAAGCCTATTCAAAGTCTTCTAAACAAAGATGCAAAAATTGTTTGGCAAGAAGACAGCAAAAAGGCTTTTCAAGAAATCAAATGCGCTATTGCAAGAGCTCCTGTCTTAGTTAGTCCCGATTATTCCAAGGATTTCATGCTTTTTTCTTTCGCTTCCGAAGATACCATTGCTGGTGTCCTGTTACAAAAGAATAAAGATGGTCACGAGCACCCTATTGCTTTCATGAGTAGAGCGCTTCAAACTTCCGAATTGAAGTACAATAGCATGGAAAAGCAAGCTTATGCCTTGGTCAAGTCTCTTAAGCACTTCAAAACTTATGTGGGTTATTCTAAAATCATTGCTTTTGTCCCACATTCTGCTATTAAAGATATATTAACTCAAACCGATTGCTTAGGGACTCGCGCTAGGTGGGTTACTAAAATACAAGAATATGATTTAGAGATCAGACCCACCAAGCTAGTCAAAGGCCAAGGTTTTGCTCAAATGTTGACTAAAAGTAACGAAAAGATTCTTGGTTTGTTTTGTCTTAACAATCTATCTTCGCCGGAATTGCAAAGATTAGGAGAGCATGAGTGGTACAAGGACATTGTTTATTACTTGATGAATCTTACATGTCCTAACCATTTAGCTGCTCATAAGAGAAGGGCTCTTAGACTAAAAGCCACTAAGTATTGCCTTATGAAGGATGGCCTTGGATGGAGAAATCCTGAGGGCATAGTGCTTAGGTGTGTTGATGACATTGAGTCCAAGAAATTAATCTCTGAGTTTCATTCAGGATTTTGTGGTGGTCATTATGCTGTTAGAACTACCGCCCACAAAATTCTGAGAGCTGGTTATTATTGGCCTTCAATTTTTTCTGATGTGCATAAGTTTGTTAGAACTTGTCAAGCTTGTCAACTATTCACTGGGAAATAGAAGCCTTCTGCCCTGCCCCTACAACTTGTCATTGTAGAGGCACCTTTTCAGCATTGGGGTCTAGACTTCATCGGGAAGTTCCATGAAAATTTGAGCAATGGCTATTGATGGATTTTGACTGCTACGGATTATTTCACTAAATGGGTTGAAGCCATTCCTGCTATGAATGCCATTGAAAAGGTTATTATGGATTTCATTGAAAATAATATCATTACTAGATTTGGTGTCCCTGCTAAGATCACTACTGACAATGCCAAAGCTTTTAGTTACTCAGAGTTTTCATCTTTTTGTTTCAAGTATGGCATTGTCTTATCTCATTCGTCAAATTACTATCCTCAGGGTAATGGTCTGGCCGAATCAAGTAAGAAGAATCTCATAACCATTATCAAGAAGTTAGTAGGAGATAATAAGAGATCATGGGATAGCAAAATCAAGTATGCTTTATGGGCAGATAAAATCACTAAGAAGAAAGCTACTGGTAAATCTCCCTTTGAATTAGTTTATGTCTTGGATGTAAGCTTACCTGTGCACCTGAAATTGCCAGCTTATTAGCTCCTTCAGAAATTTTCTACTAATAAAGATGTTGTTCGGAATATAATAGATCAGATTGTGGAGTTAGATGAAGCTCGTAGGACAACTTTTGATGCTATATGTAAAAATCAATCTAACATTAAGAAAAGCTTTGATAAATTCTCTCGATCTAGATCTTTGCAGGTGGGAGATATGGTACTTCTTTGGGATCGCAAGAATGAAAAACCAGGGAAACATAAGAAGTTCGAAAGTTTGTGGCTGGGACCATATATCATTCGAGATATAGCTGGACCAAACTCATTCCACTTGGGCAGATTGGATGGCAAACCACTTGATCTACCTGCGAATGGCCAAATGCTCAAGCTGTTCTTCAAAGATGATATCTGATGCCATAGGGCATCCTTTGTATTGTATTTCTAACCCTACTCCTTGTTATTTCAGCATTTTATTTTTGTTTTAGGATTAGCTTTACTTTCCTTGTTAATAAATCAAGAGCTTCTATCTTTCATGTGCTTAAATGTTATATGATGATTTTTGGATGGACGCTACTTATATCTGTGATGTGTTGCGTGGATACAGATTTTGGATTCTCACATTCCTGCAGTGCAACAACGTGTCCCCAAGTAGAGCCAGATGTTGACCACTACGTGTCAACTTCCCATAGCAGTACACCTCCTTTTTCTTCGCAAAAGGGGTAGCGCTTGACTGACGTGTCCGTGCCATTCGATAGTCATTGTTGACTTGATCATATTATGTTGTAAACCTAGTCTGCATGTGTAAATTGTAAATAATCTTAGCAGAGCTGAGTCATGTATGTAAATTGCTTAGGTGGACCTAATTTTCTAGTGATAATTTACGTTCCGGAAGGTTTTTTGTCTCACTGATCCATGATCGGCAGAGTTTTCCTTCAGCCTAACCCCAAAGCCGGAATGAATTTTGTCATGAGAATCTTAGGGGAATCCTAGTGCATTGATTTGCTAGATTATAGTTGTGTCGCAAAACTGGGTGTTCTATGAGGGTCTATGTCAAATGGGTTGTCCCCCTTGAGATGTAAAATTGTAAAAGTCATGATGTAAAGTGTCTTGAGGGTTAGAAAATGTTTTAATCCCCTCATAAGTCCTAAGTTCTAGGTGATTTTTCCAAAGGCTAAGTTCGAGGATCCATTTAAAAAATAAAAAATAAAAATAAAAAATAAATAAATAAAAAATAAATAAAAAAAAAAAAAAAATTAAAGTAATAATTAAAAAAAAATAAAATAAAAATTTGAAAATAAAAAAAGAATAATAAGTCAAAAATTTGAGTAATAAATGCAGAATTTCAATTTTTTAATATATTAAAATGCATTTAAAAATTCGACGGATGAGATTAAAAGATATCTTGATCTTCATCGACGGTCGAGATCATTTTGACATGGATCACTCGAACTAGCCATTGGAAATTTTTCCTTTCAATAGGGTGCTAGGGGTCATTTGAGATCATTCGATCTTTGAGTCTTGTGCTGAAGAAAGCTCTTTTGTAAACTTTTTCTGGTGCAAATAAAGAAAGACTTTGGGGTTGAAATCTTGCTGGTGTTACTCTTCTGAAGTGCTGTGAGTTGTTTTATTTTCTGCATAATTTTATTTTCAGCCATTAGTAATAGCTTGATGTAGAGTATTGTTGAACACAGGTATCGTGTTCACTTACTAGGGTCTGAATGGTAATAGAATTTCTAAAATAATGGCAGGTACCTCTATTGCATCTGGAATTTAATACTGTTTTTTTCTCTCTTTATTGATGGTTGAAGTGAGCTATGCAAGAAACCCTTATTGAGAAAATCAGTGGGTGTTTGGGGAAGTTCTCGGCTGAACCAACCAACTCCCGCAAAGCATTTTCTTATAGAGCCCAACCAGTTTCGATTCTGGGTCTAACATTTAAAGTTTATTTTTTTTGAATTGCATGAGAGATTTTTGAAGTATCTCATAGTAAATCTGGTATTCTGAAAATATTATGGAGGGTTACTGGCAAATCTGGCTGTTGCAGAGTCACAAAGTTGTAAATTTTGTAGTTGGTTTTTAGGGTTTTATTTTTATTTTTATTTTTATTTTATATATTCTGGGTGTTTTTCCTTTCCATTTACAGGTTGCAGGGCTGAGAAGAAACCTTTGTGGGAAGCCAGATTTGGCCCTAGAAACTAGCCTTTGCAGGGTTTTTATTTGGCCATTTTATTTTCTGTTGCCTGGGGCTTTCTGCGAACCCCGTGAACCCATTCGAATCTCCTTCCGCCATCCGAGCTCCACGCGGCCTTGGGAACCCGTGAGAACCTCCAAACAAAAAAGAAAAATCACGCAGTCTTTCAGTCGCCCTCACGCAGTCATCTTCACTCGGCTCTCCTGTTGTCGTCGGGCTCACGTATGCATGCAAAAACAGTGAAATTGCATGCGTGGGTAAGATTTTGGAGTTATGCGTTTTGATTTTCCATTTTTTTATTTTAGGTTTGGAAATCAGTGTGGAAAAAGTCGGGATTAAATCCCCAAAATGCGATTTTTTTGGCTGGCCGATTAAATCGGCCGATTTTTTGCCGATTTTTTCCCAGTTGAAAAAGTCGGGATTAAATCGGGTTTTTTTCCAAAAAATCGTGGTAGTTTCTTTAATAATTTTTTTTTTTTGTTTGAAAAAATCGGCATTTTATTGAAAAAGTCCGGATTTAATGAATAATTTTGTATTTTTTTTTTAATTTTGCCGACTTTTTCGAAAAACTCCCGACTTTAACGACTTTTTCAACTTTTGGACCCTTGCCGATTTAATCCCGACTTCAACTTTTTCCACATTGGTTTGGATACGTCATTTCTATTTCATTGTTAGGTTTTAGTTTTAAATTTGAAGTATAGTTTTAGAGTCAACTAAATTTTAATTTTAGTTTTATCATATGTAAATTCTAAAACTTAGGATTTTGATTTTCTTTGTTTGGATTTTAGATATTTAGATTCTAAATTTTTGTTTTAATTTTAGATTTATTTAATTTTGTTTAGATTTAGATTTAAAAAAAAAAAAATTGGAATTTTTCTTTTTGTTTTATTTAGTTTTCGTTCTATTTAGTATTCATATTTTGTTTCATATATATTAGATGTAAGTTAGTTTAGGTTAGGTTTAGGTTTTATTTAGATTTTAGATTTAATTTTACAGGAAAAAATGATAATAATAATTTCTTTGGACTTTTTATTTTGTCCTATAGTTTAGAATCTTCTTTAGATTTAAGTTTCATTTATTTGGATTTCAAGTGGGTTAATCTTGCTTTATTTAAAAATATAAAAAATATTTTGGAAATTTTTTGCCAGATTCAGTCTTGGCTCGAGGCTTCGTCATGTTTGTGATATATCTTTCCTGTTGAGGCTAAAATTTTGATGTGGGGTTAATATTTATCATTTCTTCATGTGGTTAAACATGCTTAAATGTTGAATATTGGTTCCAAGACTGAAGAATTTGAAGGGGAAAAGAGAGAATGATGAACCCTGCTTCCATGCCGCCGCCCTGTACTCACTCTTCCCTGATCGATCATGCAGACATGGAATGTCGGCTTCTTCCATCGACGCTGAACCGCATGTATTCCATTCCCTTATGGGTGCTCACCTCCCTCTAATCTGCTCCGCTCTGGACAATAGCGTAGCCAGATCTCGGCCCTCTGATGTTGCATATCTCAACAGCCGCCCCCTTCAGATAGTAGATGCAAAGGTTAAGGACGGAAATGCAGGATATAATCCTTCTTCTCCCCAGGCTGCGGCTTTTGGGAAGAAATATTACGCTCTGAAAGGCTGCTCAACCCCATTAGAACCTCTTATGCCTCCCCAGAATAGTCGATACTCTGTATTTCATATTCAGAATTCTTTTAGCTTCCTGGATTTGCCTGGACAGAGCATCTGGGAGCTCTTTTGGGCGGAAAGAAATGACAAACTCAAATACCATTGGACTCTCACCTCATCTTCTCACAAGCCCTTGCGGCAAGTTCAGGAAAGGGTGGCCCACCATAGCACCAGCTTCCTCTCGTCTCAGATTTGCAGAGGAAAGCAGAAGTCTGATCACTCTGCCTTGTTCCAGATCCAGATCGTGCTCCATTCTGGCAAAACTCTGCTACAATGGGTGAGCTCTTCGTATCTTGTGCAGGACCTCAAGCAAATCCTGGAATTTAGGCTGGGGATTCCCTTTGCATCTCAACAACTCCTCCACGAAGTTAAACAACTTGAGGATCTTTATCCCCTTTTTGTTACAGCATTAAGAGAAATGCCTCCATCATTTTTACCTTTAGTTTGAGAGGGGGAGCTATTGGACAGTCATCTTCAGCTGAGGCTTTTTCATACAAAGATGCTGTCCATGCTCAGATGCCCAAGAAAACAGCTCCACCAGCTCAGGCTCCCAAACCTTTTTTGGTGGACAAACTAGAGGAAACCCCCTCCATTGAAATAGTGCATCCAACGCTGGATGAGCAAATCCAAAAGTATGCAGAGCATGCCATTATTTGCAGGTTCAATGGGCTATGGCCACGCACAACAAATCTCTACCAATGGATTCACTCTAACTGGACCAACAATTGCAAGGTTCTTCTCTGCTCAAAGGGTTTCTTCATTTTAGTGTTTGTTCTCAGTGAGGACTACCAAAAAACATTAACTGAAGGCCCATGGTTTTGGGGCTTAGCAGGTTTATTCCTCACCCCTTGGTTCCTAGATTTCGATCCCTCTACAACAATCATCACCAAGCTCCCCATCTGGGTCAAACTTCCTAATCTCCCGGCGCATCTATGGCACTTTGCTGTATTCGAAGGAATCGGCAATACTCTAGGCCGCTTTCTAGCCACAGACACCTCTAGAGGGGAAAAGGGCATATACACCTTCACCAGAATCTGTGCAGAAATAGACATGAGCAAAGGTCTACCTGATCAGATTAATCTCAAAATTGGAGACTTCCATTGGACTCAGACCCTGGATTACGAGAACACAACCTTTCGCTGCCGAAATTGCCATCACACAGGGCACCTTCAGAGCTCTTGTCCCTCGATGCCTGCCCAAAAGAAGAAAGCCAATCCTAAGCCGAAATCCAAAAGCTGGAAACCTCATGTTCCTCCCCCCATGGATTACTTTGATTCCAGCTCAGATGAAGAGGAAGGGGATGCAGAAGGAATGGACGCAAAGCTGCCACAGGATTCGCCCTCGACTGGTCCTGAGGAATCTACTGTCCGACCAAACTTACAGAAAAGAACTCATGAGTCCTCTCCCTTGGATTCAGACAAGGAGCCCTCTCCGTCAGCCTAGCTCAGTTTGCAAATCATACCAGCTCAGCGGAGTCATCTTGGTTGGATCAAAGTTGGTAAAAAGAAAGGAAAAAAATGTTGAATAGTTGATTCTACCCATGTTGGGTAGAATCCTTTGTTCTGCTCTTGTTACTCTGTTCTTCTTGTTACTTCTTGCTTAGCACTGCTCTCTTCTTGTTATCTCTTAGGGGCCGAGGTGGATAGTCTATCCTTTCCGGCTACCCATTTTCTTGCTTCTCTTGGTTGTAACTTCATATTGTACCATACGTCCTCTTAATAGAATTAGTTTTTACGGAGAAAAAAAAACATGCTTAAATGTTCATTTGAAGATTAGCTACATGAATGTGATCTTTAGTTAGCATTTTAAATTACGTGGTTATTTAAAGCATTTAATCTTTCGAAATTTTAATTGCTGGAATATTGTTAAGCCATTGAGGGTTTATTTCACATTTGGTAAAAGTTAAACTTTGTTCGAGGTGTTTGATGGTAAACGATTGTTATGAGTTCATATTTCTGCAGCGTTTGATAAATAATCATTTAATCATTTATTTCATAAGGCACTGGTCTATTAACTTAATAAAATCAATTAAGTGCTTATTTCCCCTCGTGTCTCGCAAACCAACTGGTCTCCAGTTGGTCATCCATTATCCCATAGGTTCTACCCCCCTTAGCCGCGGGAGATAGGCTTAAACGGAGAGATCAGGGATTAGGGTGAGAGCCCTCGGTTTGAGCGTTGTCGTGACAATATGTGTGACAACATGCTCTAAGTCTCAAAATTTGTAGGGAGGCTTAGACACATGCATTCTCCAATACCCAGAAATCGTTTTGGGAAATTCCACCTGGAGGCAATTTTATTAATACAATTATTTACTTTTAGTGGGACCCTAAGTCTAAACTTAGGAAATTAAAATAATTAATGGGTATTAATCTAAACTGTGGGTGGATGAGAATCAAGCCAAAATGATCTAAGCCATTGATTAGAAGTGAATCTGGGCCGTTAGTTGTCCAACAGAAAGATATAAGAGGGGCATTTGGAGAACACACAAAGGGGAGATCAAAAGTTTGATTTTTTGAAGCAGAGCAGCTGCTAGAGAGATTTTCGATAGTGATCTTTTGTAGAGAAGGGCAGGGATAGTATCTGAAGGGAGATCTTTCCTGGTCGGAGAAAACTCAACAGAGAAGGTAGAGAGGGAGCCAACAGTGGGAACGCAGAGCTAGAGATGTTGACATAGGGCCACGCAGAGGCAACGTAGAAGCCAAGAGGGAATCCAAAAATCAGTTGAAGGAATCGATTGTAGAAGCCAGAAGCCGGGGTGTGAGTTCGGGAGGTGAAATCGAATTTCTTGAGCAACAGATTGATCAGCGGAAGGGGTGATGCTTTCCCCAGAGGGTGTGACGCTGTGCTGACATAGTGACTATGCAGAAGCAGCCAGTGGCAGTTCATTCAATAGCTGGATCAATTAGGATTTCCAGTGAAAGTATGAGGTAATATCACTTATCTCTCTGTCAGTGATATTCTTTGTAACTGGATTGCCGGGAAGGCATCCATAGGTTGTATTCAGAAATTACTACTGCATAATAATAAAACCTCAGTTGTTGCACTGATTTTCTCGCATTGGGCTTTTTCGGGGACATTTCTCTGAAAATAACTGTGTAGATGTGTTGTATCTCTTTCTTGTTCAGTTTCTTGTTTCCGTATTTTGTTTAAATGGTGAAGGCTGTAGTGTATTAGTTTTAGTGCTTATTGTAGGAAACATTAAATAATTTTGTTTAGTAATTAACAAATAGAAGAAACATAATTAGTTGTTGCAGTAGAAATTTGGGCATCCAAATTTTCACATGGTATCAGAGCGCAAGTGAAGCAAGAGAGTAGAGCCAGAAGACCCCAACGTTGAAGAGAAGGAGGGAAGTCGAAGTGCTACGTAGGCAGCAAATCGAATCCCAGAAGGATTGCGCAGTCTAGGCCAGGAGGGAAAAATTTTCGTGGGAAAATCTCTCTCAGTGAGTCAATAGAGAGAAAGATTTCCATATCGAATTTTGCGAGTGTTAGAGGCAGCGCAGAGCAATTTTCTGGTGAGACGTCATTTTCTGTAGCAGTTGCTAGGGCAAAAAAGAGTCAGAAGGAAGGAGGAGACACTCTTGAGGGAATTTATTCCTCAAAGAATTTCTAGCCAGGGAATTCAATTTCTTTTTTGCTGAGCAACAATAGAGGATCATATCTACTAACTATAGTAGAGAGTGTCTAGGCTAGCTTGGTGCTGCGCAGAGGAGAGAGGAGGCAATTCGACATTTCGATTGGCAGGGATGGCAGCTAGTGGACTAATAGATCGAGTTAGGTTGGATGGGGCATCCAACTATGTGATTTGGAAGGTAAAGATGTCATGCCTTCTAGATAAACATTTTCTCAAAGTCTACGTCGACAACGTGGTAGCTGAGCCTGCAGATTGAGATCCACCCAAGAAGTACAAGGGAGAAAAGGCGAAGACAAAGATAATGATCCTCGACGGAGTAAAGGATCATATAGTCTGTCACATCGCTGGCACAAACACTGCCGAGGAGATGTGGGATGCATTGTCGACGCTGTATCAAGGAACTTCCGAGCAGCGGAAAATTTACTTGGATGAGAAGATGAGATCTGTGCAGATGCAGAAGGGGGAACACATTGAACCGTTCCTCTTTAAGCTTCAGAAGACCTGAGATGAGATGACAGCTGTGGGGTCAACACCTCAAGGTTCCAAGATGATAAAAGTAGCCCTAAATTCAGTATCTGAGGAGTGGCAAGTCTTTGTCTAGAGCATCCTGGGCAGGGTGACTTTACCAAACTGGGATGAAATGTGGGCAACTCTTAAGCAAGAGGAGCCTGTTGAAGTTTCTAAGTTTACTTAGTTTAGAAAACCTTCATGGGCTTTTTCTGATTTATTCCTACCTAGTTTTTATTTTTCTTTAACAAGTTATTTACAAAGTAAATACTGAAAATAAACACGAGTGCATGCTCAACATATTATAGATCAGCAACTAAAAGAAACAAGAACAAAAAGACCACATGACACCATCATTTTTGGACCAATATCCCTGGAAAAACTCAATGTGGGAAAACGGATGCAGCTATCTGAGGGTTTCCTTATTAAGCAATATTAGAGTACAATCTGGGTGCCAAAACTAGCCTACCCAACATAGAATTTCCTTGGCCGTAATACCTCTCATTTTCTGACAAATTTACTGGTTGAAACCCCGGATAATCCTTTCGGTAGCTACTCAACACTAATCTGCCCCAGAAATCCCAGTGTCAGCTTCTCCCTGGACTGCGTCAGCCCTCTGCCTCACATTGGCGCTGCATCACCTCGGATCAGTCTGCATCAGCCTTAGGAGGCCCTGCGTCAGCCCTCTAGCCCTCTATGTCAACAACGCTGGCCTCTCTGAGGTTCCGCGCAGCTGCCGGCTGCCTCTGCGTGATCCCTGGCTGGCTCTGCATCACTCTCCTTGGCTACTGCGCTGCTCTCCTGACACTATCTCTGCCTCTTTGTCTCTCTGTACAGAAATTCCCCTCAGCTGCATCTCCAATAACTGATTCTATCTCTCTTAGCAAACCCCGCTTTGATCATCTAGTATATTCTCCAAGTGACCCTGAAGCCTCCTCTTATACTTTTCCTGTTGACAGATCAACGGCCGAGATTAAGTCCCTAATCAACGGCTAAGATTAGATCTGGCTTGATCCATGTCTTTTGGACCATTCTAACACAGTTTCATATTAATCCGCATTAATATTTTATTTTCCCTAAGTTTAGACTTAGGGACTCCATTAGAAATATTAATTATTTTAATATCTCCTGAACTGTTTAGAATCTGTCCAAACCCTTTCTGGTTATTGGAGATCTCATGTGCCCCAACCTCTCCACCAAATTTTGTGGCTAGAGCACATCCGATGCTACCCCAAATCAACACTCCCTCTTAGTGAGGATTGTGCTCTAGCAATACTCCTCACTGAGTATTACTTTGATCATCTGGCATCGCTACCTGTGCTGATGCTAGGCCTTCCTACCCAACATCCTCTGCACTATTGTATCCTATACTGCTACCCATGGTTCTCTCACTGCCACAGCTGCATCTATATGACAACTCCCTCTGCATCTGTGTTGTTGCTGGTCCTTTCTCCCAACACTGCATCCGCATTGCGCCTCCTCTCATCATGTTGCATCGTGCTACACACTGTTGCACTACAACTCAGTTACTAAGAAGTAAGTAACTGATCTCCCAATCTGACCTCCCTGTTGGGCTAGAGACACCCACTGATATTGAAGCATCTCTGCCATTGACAAGTGCTCCCTCTCTGACCTCTGTGTTGCTGCGACAACTCCTTGCATCTTGCACCGTTACA